>JBCJKH010016795.1:0-30457 GCA_039877255.1 Loriculus beryllinus
TAAGCTTTAACTAATACCATAACAGGCATCTAATTTCTATGATAAAATTTTGATCCACAGCAAATAATCAGCAAAAGTCACCAACTCATATCACACATGAAAAACAAAGTAAGACTGCAAATACAATTAATCTCCTACATCTAGACTTATCCTGGAATAATGTTTCAGACTATTAAGAAAATGTAAATCTGAACTTTCTCGCCCCAAAATGATGTTTCTACAGGAGAAAATAATACTTAAAAAAAAAATAAATCACTTGACAGTCATGAATAGTTTTAAACGCTTACACCTTACAGCTACCTAAGACAGACAGAAACAGCAAATGTAATGCACAAATAACCATGCACACAGCACACACCACAAACAACACACAATATAAAAGCATTCTCTCATTACACATCCCAGAGACAACTAAAAGACAATTTATGAACGTCATCTGCTTCTAGTGCCCCTCTAGCAATGAACAAAATGCATGTATTCAAAAATGGAGAAAAAAGTCTTACTCTGCTATATCAAGATATCCACAGGAAGCAGCTGCATGTAGAGGTATCCAGCCTTCATTATCTGGTTGATTAATATTTGCTCCATTTTCCACCAGAAATTTCACCATATCTACGTTATCATCTATACAGGCCTATAAAGAAAGAAAGATTTAAGAGATAAGTTCATATTAAAGCTGTTCTACAATACTGTGCATCTTTGAGCAACATCTTCAGGAAAAAAGGTCTGATGAGGGATTAAGATTTGTTTGTTGAGGCTTGACAGGAAGAATTTGAGAGAAAAGCAGCAGGTGTTACAGATTTGTAAAAAAATCCTTAAATAAATGAATGAATTCATACAGAGTTTAACAAAACCAGCAAATATGGTTTCCTCAGATACATTTTTTCTGGTTTTCTGAGAAGCCACTTACAATTCCCACTGCAACCTTGTTCTCTAACATGAAGTGGTTCCATTTATAAAGCTCCCAGGCCCTTGCGCCATCCCAGGCCCAGCTCAGCCACTTGACTGGATACTACAATTGATTGAATCAACAGCAACATCATGAAGTTGTGACCAAGAGACAGGGAGCAGTATGGAAAACTATACCATAACATGGTTTTAATTATAAAGCAGTTGAGACTAAGGAGTATGGAAGAGGATGCTATGTTGCATTTTAATATGCCCCTGCTGTGTTCTACTGTAGCATATTCTATACCACTATACATCTTTTAACAGGCTATTAATCACTGCTGTTTATACATTTAAACTTGAGCATCAGTTTAGCACACTGCAAAAAATATTATCAGATGTTCACATCTCTTAATTACGAGGCAAATAGTGTTGCCCAGATGAAGAACCACTGTCGATCTCCAGAACACCATCCTGACTGGCTCCTATTTGCCTTTCTTCTCTGTGTTTGAGTATTTTTCTCACAGGGTGCTCAGTTAGTTTTCTTGCCAACTTCCATACTGCTGCCCTTAAATGGGCAGAGTAACAGAGAGAAAAGTCCTTCTGCGTTTCAGGACAGCAAAGACTCAAAACAGCCAGACCCCACAAGACTGCTATTAATTTTTTAGCTTAATAAATCAACAATACTCCATAACCAGAAGGCTGAAATGAGAACTTTTACTGCTGGGCTCCTAAATCCTTCCAGAGAATTATGCCTATAATTAAATGCAATTAATTTATAAACTTTACTTTTCAGAATACTTCTACAGCAATAAAGACTGAAAATTATATACTGCTTTATTATGGCAAAACCCCTCAGATTTCCTTATTTAAGTAACTGTGCCTTCCAAGATGAATCTCAAAGCTTTCCTCCATTCTTCAGCGCAGAGGCAACAGCTACACTGTAAGGAAGACATGCTGCTGCTCCGTTTCACCAGCCAAACAAAACCAGCACCAGATTACCCCTCTTTGACCTATTTGCTTTAGTTAGGTACCAACTTAACCCTTTGTTTAGCATGTAACACAGAACTGCTTTAATACCAAGTCTCATTCGGACTTGTTCATCCATAAGCTTGCAGCTAGACCGCAACTAGACTGCAGTACGCTGCTTGCATTATTTGTTTTTCACTCACAAATGTTTTTGCTTATGATTGAAAATATTCATAAACCTTACTACCTTTTCAGGTATTCTTGAAAACTCCCTTCTTAGAGGATTTTTGGAATTATCTTTTTAGTCACATCCACCCCTAAACCCAGCAATTCTTCCAATAAAATAGTTTACTAACATACTCCAGGAATAAAGACTAGAAATTCCTCAAGCATACTGCCTTCAATTTCTTCCACTGATCATCAGTGTATAATGTATATATGCTCTCAGCAAGCTTGGAAAGAAAATAATCACCTCACTTTGCAATACATTTTGTTACTTAAATGAAAAGGAACTAAATGCAAGACATCATAACTCAGTTCAGAAGGAAAACAAATAAAGAAACACAGCTTCCTGCACTTAACAGAAACATTATCCTAGCCATATTTCACACATGCCATATATACATTTTTCTTGATATCCAATTTGCCTGACCATTGATATTCTATGTATATCTTAATGTCCACAAGCCTACTATAAGGGAAATGTATCAGAAAGCTTTAAAAATGCCTGAGCATTTAAAAATATAGACATAACATTAATCTAACATTCAATATGCTGCATACTTGTATATTGTAAAATAATTAAAATTCGTAATTTGTGAAAAAGGGTATCTTAAAATTGATTAGCACTATTAAAAACAACAACAAAAAAAAGCCAAACCATCTGATTGTGACATACCCCAAAACAGAACAAATCTTACCCATTTTTCAAGTATACATAAGAAAAAGTGGCAAGACATACCCATAAAAATACAGTTGCTAAGTGAATCAAAAGCTTACATATGCAGCTCATTAAAAGACATATGACTAAGTGGCTAAAAATATTTGACCAAATTTGGGCAGTTTATTGTGCCATACATGGCAAGGATCAGGAGAGCTCAAATACACTTCGCATGTATTATCAGAGATTGCACATTCATGACAAGCAAAGATAAACAATCTGTGAGATTATATATATTTGGATGATAGAAGAGTAGCTATTAAGATAATAAAAGAATTTACTTGCTTATGCAAATGGGAGAGTACTGGCATCACTACTGATCACACTTGTGAGGTTTAAATGATGTTCCTCAACTGATTACACAATTTGAACAACTGTTTTAACAATTTTATTACAGAACAACAGAAGCTGAAGCTGATGAACTGGAGGACGGTTTTCTAATTTAAAAAATACGACTTCTGAGCCTCCTTAGACACAGATTGCTCATAAATGAGCCTTGTAACCAAAATATTTAATAGAAAACCCACTGTTGCCTCCAAGAAAGTTATTACCCATCTTAAGGTTAAGAAAAGCAAATGCAGTTAATCCTAATCCTTCACAACAGGTATATAATGCATCCTATTTCTCTTTGTCCCCTTCTCCTCTTAACAGCATAAAATGCAGGTGTCTGATGGACCCTATCACTCTCAGCACTCCTCCTATGATAGACACCTCTGACTATCAGCAGGTACTTTAAGTCATAGAATGGAATCATAGAATAGTTAGTCAGAAAACCAAGAAACAAATGTTATAAGAGAAATTTTATCTTCATGGTTTTCCATTTCTACTCTGCTTGTCATTGTACTATCTTTGCAGTCACTTCTAAAAGCAATATTTATCAAGTGCCAGAAGTGCCTCTGTTGTTAAAGACTGGCATCTTGGCCCCAAAAGGAGAGCCTGTCAAAACAGCATGATAAACTTACAGCAACAGCCTCCAAAAAAGCTGCCCTTGTAGATCTCAGCCTGAAAGTTATTACAAAGGAAAAAATCAATGTACACACCAGATGTAAATAACAAAGAGTTCCACTGATGTTAGTGACTTAGAAAGATAAATTCTTATGACTTCTGCTTCTTTCCTACTCTCTTTCACAGAGGACAGACAGCCACAGGCATTCCTCTTCCATGTCTGCTACAATCCATAAAGGATTAATCTCTTTTTTTGGCATTCATCTCCCCATCCCCAGTCTCTCCCTTCATGATCCGTAGTTCCTACCTACAGCCTCAGTTACCACTTAGTGAAACAACAGGTTGCCCTAAAGCTCTTTCTGAGAACTTGCTAATCACCACATCTGTAAGAGTGCACACATCAGCCAGCTCCAGGAGCCAAAAGATGAGCACAGGAGCTCACAATCAAGACTGCCTAGATCCCATGCACTGGTTTTGTCTCTCAACCCCATTCCCAGCCTCTATAAATGGGTAGGAAGGCAGCATTTCTGCATGAAGCACTCATTACCCTGCCAAATCTGATGGAAGTTAGCCAATGGGCCCTAAAGAGAACAACAGCTGGACAGTGCAATCATATAAACCTCGCTTCCTTTGGGAACTAATTTAGAAACTAGGCTAATTAGTCATAAAGGAAGCAAAACAAAGCAAAGTTGATAATACAAAGTCTGGTTACCTTTTCTGATAAGAACAGAGATGAAATCTCAAAGGAAGCATATTAAGACCCAGGAAAGAAAACCACTTGCTATTTGTACAACAGCCTGAAACCTGGACTGCAAAGACCAGCAATGTTCAACACTACCCAGCTCCCACACAGACCAACACTAGGTAGGGTCCAACTTGTCCTGGAAACAACATGCCTATGTTAAGTGAAACAACACTTTAAACTTTTCCCTGAAATACTTTCTGATCATTCAGAAGGGGTTTACCAGATGCCTCCTGAACACACCAGATGTTAACTGTAATTCAGCATGACTTTGTAATCCCAGTGCAAGTGACATGTGATTTAAGCTGGCTCTCATTACTATCAGGTGTAAAGTACATAGGAGAAGGGTAGTCCTAAGTCAGTAAGTACCTTAAAAATAGACAGCTTTAAAGGAGATATCTAGTGCTTGGCCCCTCAGTCAGTAACAACCCAAAGAATTCAGCAGAGAGCACTCCTCCCCAAAAGACAGGAAAAACAAGTCTGTATTTTTTATTGTTTTAAATAAATCAGGAATCTTGTAGGGAAAGAGGCAATCAATGAGTTAAGACTGTCCCATGTACATGCAGCTTACATCAGACTACAATTTTTATTGGTTTTCATCAATGAAGAGATCTAACAAGATAATGCCATCTAACAGGGTTTAGATGGTTTTCTACCAGTATTTTCTAGAGAGATTAAAACCTACCTTTTACTGTTACCTGATTAATATCCTGATCTATTCCACAAAATATTTTGCCTCTAACAGTAAAAGCTAAACGTTGCATCTGTCATCATATTTCATTTTTCCTGATTTACTCTTAGTACAGAAAGGAATCAAAATTATGAACATGGAATAATATGTGAGACTTAAAGGGATGAACCAAGCCAAACAACCATTTTGAATTCTTGTGGGACTGCTGGAAACAGGACAAAGACCTCACCCAGTGTCCTGGAGAGTAGTTTATCCCTTCCTTTGATTTATCTAGTGAACCAAGTCCAGTGAGTCCAACGGAACTAAGCAGGACATTAACATCTTTGTTAACTTGAGAACCAAATTGAAGGGAGGGCATTCACACCTAGCAGCAGGGCTGGTTAAAAGCAGTTCCCGTCCTCTTCACCCTGGATTGCTTGTTCCCCCTGCCACCACATACCACACCCCTCATAGTTATGCTGACATACTTTGCTGAACCGGATCCAAAGTGCATCAGAAAAGCAATTAGAATTTAAAATTACATAAATTAAGAAAAAGACAACAACATAGTATTATCTGTATCTGAGCAAAGCAGAATTATTTGCTTTGATTATATTAAAATGGTTTCTTATATTCAGAGAAGCTGTGCTATGAAATTTATCCTCACATCCTAATTGCAGTATCAGAGAAACAAAATTTGTTTTACTGTGGAATTTGACCCAATACAAACCTTGTGTTAGAGCTTCTTGTTTCAAACCAACACCTCAAAGAACACATTGCTAATTTGAAACCATTTCTACCACTCACACTTTTAAATTTACAACACATTTTAGCCTACTTTCTTTTCTGCACAGACTTCCTAAGGAAATCACATTAATCACTCTGTCTACCTGGCTGTCCTCCCTCCCTCAGCAATTTCAACTGAAATAGAGACTGAAACAGAGGCTGAAGAGAATTAAATTCACTATTCGTCATGAAAAGGTGGTTAAAGAACAAGTCCTCTGAACTAACACTGCCACAGAACAGTTCACAGTGTGAACTCAACAATTACCACTTTGACCTAGGTCCTCTCGCTGGCCTTCCAGTGGGCTCAGCTCCCTGCAGTCAGAACACTTGTCTCAAAGTCTGCAATGATTTCTGCCCTCTTGAGAAAAGGTTTTGTTAGGACAGATGACATTACAGCTCACTAGTCACACTGTTTCTGAACATCTTCTGCTCATTTTCATTCTCCTTGGGAAAACAAACAAACAAACAAAAAAAAAAAGAACAAGCTTACATTCGCAATTCTTAATTTTATTTTTTTCCTTCAATAAACCACTGAGAAGATATAAAAAGACATTTGGTCAAAAGATCCAAAGCAACACTTGAACAACACTTTCCTCTTTTGTTAAGTTGCACATTAATTAACAATGCAGCACAAACAAGTGAAGTGGTAGATGGCATTCAAAATGAAAACATGATCCTTATCTAACTTCCCAGCAACAGATTTGAGGTAACTTGGCAGTTACAGCCACTAGAACACATCAGGAATATTTTTTCTGCACCTTAAATTTATTCATTGGTTACATTAATTGAATGTTTTCATACAAAGTATAACATCTCCAGAGTCTAATATTAGTAATGACAATGTCCTAAGACTCCTAAGTATTTGGGAACACTTCCAGCAAAAAAGTGTTAATAAGCATGACCAACAAATAAAGTAATGAAATATTAGCGACTATTACATTTATTTACTAGCTAAGGAATGGCTATAAAAGCATGTATTTTCCATTTTTTCTTTTTAATACAGTACACACAGGGTGGAAAGGCTGCTGTTGATATTCATGTTTACAGCAAAAAAAAAAGACAGTTCTGGTGTTGTAAGAGAACTTCAGGCACTAATCTAGTATTACAGATGACAAATATTGCTCAATTCTGAAATTAAGTATAATCTTTCCAGTGTTCATTTAGCCAACCCACAAGTCAGCTTCTGTTTTTCAGTGAGCTGGGGTAACACCAGATAGCTCTGCATACTGACAAGATCTAGTTTTAGGATTTACCATTTTACTTCTTACAGCATGCTTAATAGTAAAAATGGAACTGCTTAACTCACAGAAATCCTTGACAAGCTAGTAATATTACCCTTCTGCTACACTAGTGTTGCTTAGCTTGTTTGTAAATATTGTGTGTATGATGCAGATGCATGTTACTGTCAGTTAAGAATAGGCCTACTATTTAAAATCCTAGGGAGTCAGTCCATACAAAATCGTTAAAATGACAGTTGCCATATCCAATAACTCCAATTAACCGATCATTTCAAGAGCATCTCTTTGCTTCTGCAAGCTGTGGCAGTTTCAAGTTTATTGCCTGTATTTCTCTCACCCCAGAATATGTGTCAATCTTGGCATCAATTTCAAAATCGAACCCTTTCCCCCACTGCACTGTAGTGAACTTTTCTTGAGAGAAATTTCTTGGAAACATTTCACTATGAAGTGTAGGGAAGGAGAATCCTTTCAGACACCTGCAAAAACAGGTGGGCAAGACACTTCGTCTTCAGGAGAAAACACTACTTGAGGCTGGTGCAACGTTTCATGCCCATTCAAGTCTCATTGGGAAGGCATGCAGAGACTATTGAAACCGAGCACCCATTAACCATCATTACTTAATTCGAACGCTGCAAAGTTGTTGAACATTGACAAAAATAGACAAACCATTCCAGAACTCACACTTCTCTAGTTATTATTTCCCCTTCATGTAACCACCTTGTCACATGCACAAGTATAGTTCACTAAGATTTTATTTAAGCTTCAAGAGGTGGATAAAACCAGGAGTTACACAAAATCTCTGTTTTGCTCAAATATTCAGTAAGAACATAATGTAATTTCTATACAATTCTGCTTTGTTTTTTTCTGTTACACTGCACCATTAAATTAATTATATGCCCTTAAGCTTTGCTAGTTTGTAATACATAGTTAAGCTTGTAAATTTAATTAAGGGCACAATTCATGAAAAACACTAAAAATCTATCGCTGCTGAGACTGACAAACTATGTGTTATAAAAGAGATTTCATAGGGACTTGCCACTATTTAAACCCTAATGGATGCTTAATCATAGTTTTTAATCAGGATTGTAATAAAATATAAATACTTAAGTGAGGTTTGTGTCTTTCAAGCAGAGACAGAATTATTCTTGTCCTTTAACCTCCTGCTAAGATAAATAAGGGAAAGAAGAGAGTTGGCCATGACGTGTTATTTACTATAATCAGAGATGCTACCATTTCTGCAAGCAATGCCAGCAACGGATCAAAACTCACTCTGACAAGACACTGTATGGACAAAACAACCAAGTCTAATGTGTTTACCTGGTTTTGCTGGAAAAAAAAACCCCAAACAAATCCAACTATTCCAGGCTACCTAGTATTACACTCAAATCTACTTTTATATAAACATTTGGGGCTTTTTTTTAGCTGAGTGCAAATCTATCTTCAGAACACTGAAGATAACTAAAAGTTACACCTAAATTAAAATTACCATACTAAATGTTTAATATTTAGTGGTATTCCTTTCTTTCAACTGAAGGAAAAATTTCCAGACAAACTGCCAAAAATAAAATACCTAGAAAAAGCCTGACAACAAAACCCAAACAATCCCGGAAAAATGAGATGTCATGGAAAAAAAAGAATGCTGCCCTTACAGAATTATTTTAGAAGAGATCAAACCAAACAGCACTAAATACTGATACTGGAGCAGATCTATTTGCCTCTATGCCCTTTCTTCTCCTGGCTCAATAATATCGACATGAAATTGGTGAAGATACTGGACATGAAGAACTCTATGAAGCAAACTGCCTAAACTTCACACAAATGAGGCTCTCCTTTTAACTCATGGTATTAAAGCATACAAGAAATAACTTCTGCTGTTCCTTTTGGTTTCTTTCAATTTAAAACCAAACCTAGTACATTCTGTGGAACAACAGAACTTACTTTTAAATGCAGATTCAGGTTTCTTAGCTTTATAACCACACTGCAGGTGAAAAAGTGCGAGTTTACTGGTTGAAATGGAGAAATTTAACATCCGACTGAAAGCACGGTATTATAGCTGGTACAAAGTACAAATTCACAGTTGTCTTGAACCCTGAAGGTTTAGGTAGGTAGTCTGCAAAAATTATGTATGAGATTATTTCCGCTACATGTTGTTGAAACCTATGACATTTGTCCAGTAGCACCAAATTTGTGAATTTGGGAGTTAAATCCAGAACTGAATTTCAGACTCATTCATTTCAGAACTCGCATTCTCACTCTTCTCTGGCCTATGCCTTCACAGTTTGCTTTCTGACGCAATTTCAACATTTGTGGCTCATGCACTGCAGTGAGTAGGACACAGATATACAACTTTTGCTTTCACCTCCTGACAGGTCTGGAAGCAGTCTTTATTCATTTTAAAAAAGGGGGTCTATGAGCAAACAGAATTTTCATACCTTAAAATACAGCGCATGCTATGCTATGCAAATGCAGCTATGCTTTCATTAAGAATTTTGTGCTATTGTTTTGGCAGATACTGATTATTTTTCATAGTCATCCAATGGGTAAATATTAAATCTGAGAAGGAGGCAGTGTCACATAGTGTATGTATTTCTGTCCCAGTCAAATTTAGGAATATGCCAATCATATTTCAAATACTTAAATTTTTTCATGCGTAAACATTCTGCTTTTAGCATATGGGCAAGTAAACAAGTTCATGTGCCAAAGCAGCTTTTCAATTAAAGATACTTAACATACTGATATATCTTCTAATACATGTTCTTAACCAAATTAATCATCTAGCAAAACAAAAAGGCATCAAGAAAACTTACTAGAAGAATCTGTTTACATATACAGACAGGTTTGTTGTTCACTTTTATGTACTCTGGATTAAATTTAAACCATCTGTGCCAAATTTCCCTTTTTTTCTTCTGCTGCTGTCACCTCTATACAGCTCTGAGCTCAAAGAGGAAAACTGCACTGCCTTGGAAGAAAGCAAATCTGGCCGCAACTATCAGCACTCTGCTATGAACTTTTATAGGTTACATAGATCTGACATGTAATCTTCTGCTTTAGCAGGATCTAGGGAAGTTTTCATTGCTGTCTAATTTTAGCCAAGTGAAGTGGCAAAGCCGAGTAGAATAAAAGTAGTAACACTGAATTTAATAAAAAAAATGATAACCCTTCGTGCAATTGAGGGAAAAAATGCACGTTGATAGAGCATACTAAACTAACCAAGACAGACTTTCTGTGTCCTCACTTTGCTACTGCACATTACTGTTCACAGTAAAAAGCATCTTTAATAGAAGAAACCAAGAACACAGGTACAAAAAGGCAGTAACACACTCACTATAAATGAATGAAGCATTCATACACACCTATAAATGCTTTATTCAATTAGCACTTGTCCCATGTGGTTTTGTCCTTTTTATCCTCATCATTATACAATATATTAGTAGTAAAAGCATATTTTTAGTAAGCTGATAAGGCTGGAATTGTTCAGGACTTTTTTGCTCCCTAAGTAGACGAACCTATGGAAACAAACAACTAATCTGCATAATTAAATTAAACAATAAAAAAGTACATTTAAAACGTAAATGATACATCAGTTAGATTTGTATGTATTGTATATGTAAAAAATTAACACAGTCATGTTGTACTTGGCTGGAAACAAGAATTAAATTAGAAGTCAAAGTGGCACTTGAACCATTTACGCATTAATAAAATTATTTTAAATGTGGTAAATATATAATCAAAACTGCATTTTGCACACAAAACCAATCAAAGGTAGTATGACATAAACAGGCAACTTAACTAACTGTTTTTCATAATTTTCCATTTCTACAGAAGGAATATATTGCTACTCCTGTTTTCTGTTCTTAGACTGGGAAAAGCATTCCTTCTCTAATATAAGTCCCAGTAAGTTTTTTGATGTATGATCAAAAGTGTGATTCACAGAACAGACTAGATGAATTGGAAAGCATCTTCAGCTCTTCAGAAATGCTGCTAAGTCTCAAAACTGACTTAGGTTGCAGATCAGCAGGTTTAGGATGAAAGAAGAGTATTCTGACAGCCTCACTGAGATTTTAGCAGAGAAATAAGGACCGTCTATAAACCAAATTAAACAGATTTTAAGGGATATGATCCAAAAGCAAATTAGCCAGATTTGTTACAGTAAATATCAAAGAGTTGCTCTTTCTTAGAACTGTATTTTTTAACACAGATTTTGTCTATTCAGGTGATAACAAGGTGAGAAACCTGCAGCTTCCTGTCCCACAACCCTTCAGGTGTCAGACAACACCTGTGCCAGGTGTAGCAGAAGGAACAGCTCCTCAGGGCAGCCCCAGCTCAGAAGCAGGGAAGCACAGCCGTGTTGGTAAAAATCCAGAATAATCCTGTTAGCGTTTTAAACACCTAAAGACAGAGGCCTGTTACACTCACCAGTAACGTGGACACATTTTAACTTCACTTTTCAACAGAAAAAACAAGACGCAGCTCTCCAATTTTCCTTTTCAGAAAAGACTGCCTGTGGTACACACGTAACTACATTTTAAAATAACGCAATTCACTTGTGACTTCAGAAAAATATTCAGCACAAAAATCTAAAGAAACTGGGAGCAGGTTTGTCTGTGATCTGCCAAAAGTTTGAAGGAATTACTAAGGGGATTACATAAGGTATAGACAATGCTAAAAAAAATCCAGTGTCAGGTAATTTCCATTTATATTCTCATATTCCACATCAGCATCACTTGGAACAACCTGTACAAAGCCTTCTTTTCTCATTTAACCTGCAAAAAAGAAATGTCACTGTCATCTCCAAAAGTTAAAGTACTTGCAACAGACAAAGGTCATCAAGATTCAAATAAATCCTCTGCAAGGACAAGCTCAACACCTAAAGCCAAAACTGCACTTCAGGAATCTCTTCAAAGTTAAATAAGGGTGTACTCATGCTGTGCCATTACTAAGTTTACTATCTTCTAAAATAACTCACATGAAATACATTGCCATGCATAGTTAACAAAACTGCACAAACAACATGGTCATCAAATGCACTGCAAGCCTCTGTGCAGTATAAAGAATGAGAAAAAGTATTCAACATCAAACTCCCTCACTCTCAAAGACTAGCTATGCAGCTGTTCATCTATACAGGTATGGTTTGCAACTTCTAAAAAAGGCATTTTTGCCTCAGTGTAACTTAACACTCTAGGCTAGCCACATCTTGAACTTGCTGAGCAAACCCTCGCTGGCTGGAACCAAGAGGAGACCTGCACTCACTTGTGCATGCTTCCTCTGCCCCGGCAGCATTTCCAGTCCCACCTCCAACAATCATCTTTTGACTGTATCCAAATTTTTCACAGCACAGGAAAACAGCCACAAATGCTTCTCAACAGAGACCTCCCAACAATTTGTCTCCCTCCACAAGCATAAAAACAATATCCACTTTGTGAACTTTCTCTCTCCCAAAAGAGCACAACAGAAGTACCAGCTTTGACATCGGACTCCCTCTGTTCTATTTAAACAGGAAATACTTCGGTATAGTTGTCCCATTAGAAACTCATTATGACAAACTAATGGAGAAACTGCAAGTAATCACAAGTTCCTAAGAAACCCCTTATATCCCAATTACATTGAAAAATGGACAGGAAGATAACAGAAAACAACTAAAATCATCTAAGCTTATATAGACACATCTGCGACAGAATGTACCACTATATACACAATACATGGCTTTTTAAATGGGCCAAATTTCAAGTTTTTGGTTTGGTTTCATTTTCTAATGGGTATCACAAAGCTCAGAAGCCATTATTCTACAAAGCAATTTGATTAGGAAGTTACAGCAGTATAGAGACAAAGCAAAGGAATGGCAGCAATTAAAAAAATATTTAACAACTAAAACTGTGACAATCAATATAAAATAGGAATTTTAAAGAATGGTATACACTAAGTAACAGAGAGTAGAAATTTGGGAAGATATAAACATCAACGGAAAAAAGCTGGCAGTGGCAGCAATGCTAACACATTTCTTAAATATATTAAGAACAGGAAAAAAACCCCAGCAATGCTATACGGTAGATATACAATTAATATAGGAGTTTATCAACAAATATCTCCACTTTGTGTTTCTAAAGAAGCAGAAAGTTTTGTCTTGCGTAATGAAGACTATATACCTTCCAGTCCACTAGTAATAAAGAAAAACACTAAAACCCCACAGATCAGTGTTTAACTCTATAGAGCCCGGTAATAAACATCACAAGCATGCTTAGGCAGCTTTCCAGCCATATTCAAGAACTTCAGGCAGCTTCAGGTTTGCCAATGTTTATTTTCCGAACAGATCTTGAAATACCTGGGAAACAGAAGAGGGACTGTTAACACAGTACCAGCACTGCCAAGTGTTAACACAGATGCCTAAATGAGTTAGCTTGCCATCCATATTGGATAAAATAAATAAAACAAACACAGAGAAGAGTCCATGTGACAGATACCAAGATATCTGAGGTTCATTAAGCTTATTAGCAGGAAGGCAGTATCATGTCAACACAGTTATAATGCTTCAAGGGCTTGCTTAGCTTCACCAAGAGCACCACTGACTCTTTTTGCACCATGAAGCTAGACCTCAACACTGAAGGATGCAGCTGAGACACACTCCTAAAATCTAGGGCACTAGCAAACACGGTTTTGAACTAACATGAGTCCAAAGAGGTTTGCAGCCTTGTTGGATGGAAGTTGACTCCACACAGTTCATAAATGTTCATGAAAGCTTATTAGCAAAGACACCTTAGGGGAAGAACCTAAACAGGCTTCCTCATCAGAAGACACCTTTAATTATGTCTTCCAAAATCTGAGTTAAACAGGTTTCTCTCTTTTTTTGGCTATAAATCATGAAGTCCTGATTTGGCCATAAACCATCACATCAAGTATCAAAGAGTAACTCCACTGTCTTGGCACACAATGAAGTGGTCACGCCTGCCATCCCCTAATTCTCTGCAAGCATCTACATTTTCCACTTCTCACTAAAGTGCACGTTTATTCAAGCAAGCAAGCAACAGGAAAATACTGTACCTAGATGAGCAATAGTAATCAACAGCATACATGTAGAAATTTGAACGGTACTCATGCCTTATCTGCTCTTTCGCTGGAGCACAAGGAATTTATACATTTTTACACATGCTGTTGCAGTAATCTCTAGCTTCTCAGTCCAGCATGCCAGATTCTGGAAGTTTCAAGGAGAAAAGATATTGAAGAAACATGCCAGAAACCCAAAATTTTACTTAAAAAAGGGTGCTTATGCTCACTACTTCATTAACAGTGTCACTTCACAGAAAGCTTTCAGATGTGTGAAAGTAAGACAATGATGTATTTCTTTCACTGTCTTTAGCAACACATAAAACCACTTTCAAGAAGTTAGCAGAAGACATCTTTGATAAAAGTTATTGCAGTCAAATGCTGATAAAAATACACTCTAATAATTTATTCTAATTGAGCTTATAGGATCTTCTTCCCCTGCTACACTTGATTTTAGGCAGTTATATAAAAATAATATTCCTGTTGACAATAATTAGACCCTTAGCTGAATATTCTGCATTAGAATCTCTGACATTCAGATGACAACAGTGTTCAAAGTACTCATAAATGCCATCCCTATTGGATAATTTGCATTTCTGTGTTTCAGGATGAGTTTTAAGCAATATTCTGTTCCCCACAGGAGGTAGTATTATAAAACTAGCAAACCCTAACTCAAATTTGAGCTAACACATGCTAATCATTCACAGCATGATTCTATGGGAGCTCACTGTTGACAAACAGGGAGGTCCCAATCTCCTCCTTCTCAACCACACACTCCCCAAAGCATTTGTCAGACTATCCATTAGCCAATTCAACTCACCAGCAAGGCAGAAACAACCCTTTCTCCCTCCTTACCCATTGAAATAAATAAGTAAGAAAACAGGAGGGAAAGAAAACGGTGCAGTTGTAGTAAGAAGCAAGAGCACACCATTCCAGGGCAACAAAGTAAAGTATTGCCTCAGTCACAGGTAGAGCTGCAACTAACTTCTGGCTTTCCTTCTCACAAAGAATTCTGGAGAAAGGGGTAGAAGCCTACATCTGTAATTATGTAGTAACTCATCTGTGTTGACTTCTAACTTCTGAGAGACTGCTGACATCTTTGAATTTCACCAGGACACAAAACAGGCTGCCCTTCTCTTTACCAGGACTGTGTCAGCTTGAAAGACACAGCAAGAACCCAGGCATCTACTGCTCACCTGACTGTAACAGTATGCACATCATCATGAAATTAACCATAAATATTTTAAAGTCTGCTTCTGGTACATCATATTGCTAGTCAAAGACGACTATTATCAAAGAGCACAAAAACAAAAGGCTGGCTGAAAAGCATACTGGCTTCAAGGTCAGTCATAGCAATGTGACTACTGACTGCTAAACAGGTGGAAAAACCACAAAAAACAAAACAGATTTGATTATGTGGAGAAAACAGCCATGTTGTCTCAGCATGGGGAAAGTCCATGTGCTGCTGCGTTTTGGCAAATAACCATCCAGTGGCCCCGGCAGGGACGGAGCAGTGGCAAGAGCGGGGGTAGGGTTTAACAGGGAAGATTTCCAAGTTTCCTTATTTCAGACAAATGGACAAAGGCCCATCTGGCTTTCTCTGTTATGCAATCATCTATTGTTCATGCTCCAAACCAAAAGTTCCTACAAAGCAAACTGTTTTTAAAATGGGTTCTCAATTAATTTTCATGAAAGACCTTCCCGTCTGGCATGGGGCTGTGCTCCAAATACCTCTGAGTGCAGAGTGAGAAACTGCCTCCATGTTAAACAGAAAGGAGAAACCCACTCCCGGACACACCAGCAGACTACCTTCACTGCCTTGAGCTTGCTTTTTCTCCTCTATGGTGCACACCTCTACAGAAACTCCTGGAGGGGAAAGCTGTTCTGCCAGCTTAATTTACACTACTAAATTAGCCAAAACATGCTTAAGCTTTATGCTTCTCTAAGGACTCTACTTTTACATTAAATATTCATTTATGCACACACCTATATATAAGCAACAGTAAGGCTGAACAGCCAAATATTCCAGGACTAGGAAATGCTCTAATGCTGCCTAAGCCAAAGCAACTGGCTCTACAAACATATGACCTGCACACAGTCCTACATCATCTCTCTTTCCTTGTGGCCAAAGGAACCTGTTTCATGTAACCTAAGAGACAGACTATCAATGCTTTCAGAATGTGCAGCTATTAAAAATGACAGATTTTTCTTCACTGTTCAGTGTTCACCCTGTATTACTCAAATCTTGCTCTAAACAGAACCCATTTTCTTATGGGCTCTTCCACCTATCAGCAACTACAACCATTTAGGTACACAAGCAAAATTTTCATGAAACCTCCACTACAAGAGTTATCATTTTACAAATAGTAAACAGAAAAAAAGATCATCATAAGCCATATTCTCTGTCTAAAGAAAAGCTTCCTTTCATTACATTACATTTACAGCCACAAATGCATAATGTTTCTACAGATTTCCCTGCGGTCTCCTAACCCATATTCTTTCCCCCGCACTGACAAAACAGAAGTCCCATGAGCAACAGTGTGTTTTATCAGATGTCCTGAACTATCCCACAAGCAAATCCTCTATACAGGCCTCACAATCTAGGTATGATGACATAATAAGAGTATTAAAAGGTTAACATACATTAAGTCCAAGTACAGATTTCACCAGCAACATTAATTATCTGATATTCAGTACACCAACACCTGAGCTCAATTATTTCAGCATTCCCAGTATCTGCTTTCTTCCCCCTTCCTTTTCCACACCACCATTTAATTTTCCTAACTCTCAGTTTCATCCTGACAGCCAGCCCACATCTGACAGCTTGCTTTTGCCTCCACTCTTCTGACTCACTCCTACATCCCTACTCTATTTTTGCATCTTGCAGCTTCCTCCTCTGTGCTAGTGAAGGCAAAGAGGTCACAGCGCAGACAGCACTAACATATCTCTAAATAAATTTTAGAAGTCCACAGCAACCTGACATCTGCACTGCTTTCACGCTCTGAATTAGTATATTCCAAATTAACTCAAATATATTGCCATACAATGCTGCAGTTTTTGTTTAGGTCTTGGTAAATTCTGCTGGATATCAACTTTTCTCTGAAACACTCCTACCATCTGGCGAATCTGAAAATGTTTGAAAAAAAGGAGTTCTTCTGAAAACTCCTAGCAACCTCCAAAATCCTAGGGTATTAAGCACACAGATCCATCCAAGAACACTTTCTCTTTGCCTCCCCCAATCTGATTAAGTATAAAAAAAATCCTTTACAGCTCTTGGCTGAAAACAGCAAGAGAACAAAGTTTGTAGAGATCCATTTTTTTTTAACAAACATATGGACTATCTTCCAGATAAACATGAACTCAATAGGCCAGAACCCTTCATCCTAGACCAAAATGACTCTGATGACCGTAAAATAAACAACTACAAAATCAGAAATTATTTGGAAAAACTGAACACGAATCAGCTATTCACCCTTTCTGCTAGTACAAGGAGCTGAAGTCATTAGATGAAGCTAACTAAAGTAAGAGCTGAAACCAAAAGACACACAGAAACAAAAGCTGCTTTTCTGAAAGCTGACTGGAATGCCCCATATCAGCAGAAGCAGAGATGACTTATTACTCAGCTCAGCTGATTGGCCTTTCTTTTCTACACAAATCAGGCACTGGAGCTATATGATTAACTGAGAGAGTCCTAAAGGCCTTAGGCAGTCTGGATACAGAAAAAAAACCAAACCCTCAATTGCAAGTCAAGTGAACACTATAGCATTTTTTTTGCATACTACACTCATCACAGCAGGTGACGAAGTGATCTCTTTCTTTTCTGAAATAGAAAATACGTTGTGTTTTTAAACAGTATTCCAAATAAAAGTACCAACATTCTTGCATTCTCAATTTATCATACTTGTTGTAAAACAGGATTCTGCATATCTGAAGAAAGAAATATGACTAAGTTTAATAGTCTAGCCTCTCATTTGGGAGGGGTTTTTAAAGTATAGGTATGTAAGTTACCACAAGGAGAATTACAGTTGAGCTCATGCACATCCTAATACTTCAGAGTAAATACAGGGCAGCTTACTTCACTGCAAACATTGTCATTTTCAATGACTGGTGCTACTATACTCAGATGCTCTTTCCAGAGGAACCTGAACCAGATCTCTCTGAACCAATCCCTTAATATGCAAGCCTCAACAGGCACTTATTTAAACTGTTAGCATCTATTCAAGCAGGGGGGAAAAAAAAAAAAGCATGCTGGATTCTGTCGACTAAACTTTGTTTATAACAGCTACAGGAATCACCACCAGTTTACAACAAGCTTGGGTAAAGGCACAACAGCTTATCTGACAGCAAAGGTTCATCATGCAACAAAGCTGTATTATCTATATGCTACTATTCGTTATTAAATTAGCATTAAATCTTTGGTATAAAGTCACCGCCACAAAAGGAATTTCTTCTACTAGCTGCACAGGCTCTTGCCACATTTTTAGTTTTAATAATTAGCTACTGTGCTACCGAAGGAGGCCAAGAAAGAGGGTATTATAGACAGAGCTAAAGCCAGCTGGGCTGTTCTTTTTTCCTCCGGTTTTTGGATGGCTGCCTTCATTTCACTGAAACACTACAAAGCAAGTTGACCATATAAGGCACTGGGATTCCCATGGAAAATGCTTACATAAATCAGGTCCACACAGTCTTTTTAGTTTATATATTATAGTTAATATGAACATTCGCAGTACATTTTTTAAAAGACACTTCAGAATTAAATCTTACAGATACAGCATTACTTTTGCTTTAACTGAGTTTCATGTGCAGCCTTCCAGAAGAATTCATAGCTTAACTTTCAACTGAATACATTTCTTTACATAGTATTAGACCAGACTGATTTTAAAACTGCAGGCAGCATTCATAAATACAACATTCCTGATTTTGGTACAAATGAAAAGCACCAGAAAAGCCTAATTCACAATTCAGGAGTATGACAGCAAATGAGTCTCCCTGCCAGCCGCTGGCTGCAGCCTGCATTTATCAGAGGCAGCAACTTGCCGCATGGAAAGATTATTTGTAGCCTAGATTCCAACAAGAATAACTCTAACGAGCAAGGGCTTATAAGGAGATGGTAATACACAGTCTACAGAGAAAGGACAGGGAGAACTGAAGAAAGCACCATTCTTGAACAGGAGGGGGTGCAAAATAAAGAGGACCACAGGGCTTCCACTTCAGAAGGGCTTGGGAGCCTTCGAGAAGGCAGAAGGAAAACATTGTCAGAATCAAAAAAGGGGCAAGAAAAAAATACATGCAGACTTTACAGTCAGACAGACAAATACGGGAACACAAAAAGCCTTGGTCAGAGGCATGTGCCAGCATGACGACAGTATCTTCCCAGCTCCAGGACTTATTTTTCAGAAGGAATCGAGCACTTAAATGTGGGGAAGCAACATTTCTAACACAGTATCAGAATTACTAGAAAACTTTTTTCCTTTTATAGCCTACCTTCAGTTACTACTTAGATTTATTAAAACGTTAATTTAATTAATGCCTTTTTAGGAATAAATTTCACAACACAGATCAGTGCTTTAGGAGAACCCAGTTTTGCCAACATTGTACAGTTTGGTCAACATCGGGTTTCTTTTTCAAGCAGGTATCCAAACCTCACAGTATTCTGTAAACCAGACCACTTTATCTGTTCCCTTAACTAGGACATTTGTACCTGCCTTAACTGGGTCTAGAATATAATTCTTCAACCAACATGTATTCTATTGATTCAAAAGAAGAACAAAAAATGTCTGTAGTTTAATACAGGTGAACAGTTCTTTCCAACAAATTCCAACTGCTGGCAGATCAAGCTGTCTCCTTGCACCTCACAAGAATATACCCCATCTAACATAAACCTAACCTCTGTACTAAAATTAAAACTGATGCTCAGCAGTTTTTGAAAGCATCGCTACTTCCTCAATATGTGTGCACTGGTTACCAACTGTCAGTATGATACAGGCTCATGATGCTGAAAGTTGGTATTTCCAGTACAGAATTCTCCACCTAAAAATTTTTTTCCCCTAACAGAGAAGTGAAATTTTAGATTGTTGCTATCCCAAGTATCACAGTAGTAAGTTATGTTCAATGAAACCATGTTCAGTAACAACAGATGGTAATTAGTATCAGTCACCAACAATGCTATCCATTAAATACTCAAAATCTACATGCTTCTTCCATTGCATACGGACTATGCTATTCCTCTTTAATACTTGCTTTGGTGTTCCCTCTGCCACAACCAAACTGCTACAAACAGAATGGCAAGGGCACCAATCTATTAGCTACTATTCCAACCACTCACATCAAAGAATCTGTAAAATGACAGGTAGTGAGATCAACCTCATATGTCCTCCATAAAAATACAGGGGATTCTGATTAATTTCCATTATATTGTCTGCATATGCACCTGAGTTCTTTCTGTAAGCATACTGGAGAATAATGTTAACTATCAGCACACACAGCACCCACTATCATGACAGACAACAACTCCTGTATCCGAAAACTAAAGTCAGCTTCAACAGTTCTTCACATCCCCTATGTTTACTGTGACTTTTTTGGTTTTTAATTTCCTGAGGAAAAGATGAAGACTATGTCCCACCTACTTCACTGTTTATATAATGTTACAGCTTATGTAATCATTAACCGGCATTTTTAGTTGAAGCAACAGTCAAACGACAGGGCTCAAATTTGGAAAAGCAAAACCTCTTACAGAAGGATGGATCTTCTATTCTAAGCATGATACTGATTTGTATTTGTACCCATAACCAGAACACAACGGCCATAGCTGACAAGTGCAAACAACTCTCTGCTCATTGACAACTATGCTAAGAACAGGCTTCCAAGCATTAAAAGAACACCTCAGGTTTCCTCCTCAGAAATAATCAAGAGATTCAGAATAGGGTGGGCTGATAAAACAAAAAGTTTATTTAGAGAGACTGTCCCCAAGATTTGAGATAGAGCACAAAAGCAGCAATACTCAGAAATTTGGCTTTTTTCTGCTGAAACAGTAGTTTGGGCCTCCAAAGAACAAACTCTTCAAGCTCTAAATCCATAAGGCGGGTGGGAAGCATGCGCATCTTTGACCAAGTAAGATTTTAACTACAGATTTAATACTAATGGACAGCACTGCGGTCTTTTAAGCATTAAGCTTTAGAAATTATAAACAAACCTATTGCTTTCTCTTAAGATATTTATTTGATACATCTTAGCAGGAGGATGTTTTCAGTTATTTAATATAAAATGATGGCTACCACTGAGATTCAGAACAGAACTTTCTGTTAACAGACAATTTTCCTATTAAACTGTATAAATATATACATATAGATCTCCTGCAGATGCCTTTTCTACTCCAGTTAAGGTGTGAGCTACTGACAAGAATCTCAAAAATCTCAAAAATCAGTAAGTCCAGATGTTTCAGCAATAATGTTTCACTTAGTTTCCAGCCACACTCCAATGGACTTAAAAGATTTTGCTCATAACTAAAAAGGCCTTAACTGCTAAAGGCCTGCCTAACTAAACTTAACTAAAACACCTTAAAACTAAAGGCCTAAACTAAAAAGGCCTATCTGCTTATATGGCAGGGTTTCATACTTACAAAGTTTAGTACAGAAGTTCAACACCAAAATCTAATTATCAGGAAACATTCTGGACCAACGAAGGCAGAAAAAGGTACCTAGAGAAAGTTTTCCGGGGTAAATCTCTACAAACATTATGTCTCAATTTTGCTTCATATACCCAATAAAAAAAGTGTAATGTTTAAGAGAGTCTTAAATCTCACAGTCACTGAGATTTATATGACAAATAGCATAGGCAATTAAACCAGCTAAAAAGAAAAAAAAAAAAAAAAAAAAAAGAAAAGAATGGCCCCACCAGGGCCCATAATCAATTTTATTACAAAAATTAAGTACATATGTAACCTTGGCATAAATACACAGAGGAGAGATGACAACATCTGTGTGCAAGATGAAACTTCAGTCTGCTCTTAACATTGCCCCCAGTGCTAACCACCTCTGAAACCTATGTACCACACTGGGGAGCAGAGCCATCTATTCAAGTTTGGCATTCACTTGGCTATCACTACCCTGAATTAAAAAGATCCCTTAAGGAGCTGTAAAGCATTTAGATTCATGTGATTTTATCTACAGAAGAGAGCTAAGACTTCAGTTCTCAAGATCTTATCATTGGGTTGTCCTAAGGAGGAATTTAATGGACTGCACAATTAGCTCTTCTAACACTATTTTAGAAGTTACTGCACTCCAACTGCAAACTTGTCTACCACATTACTTGCCAAGTGGACAAATTAAGCTTCTCACAAGAGTGAACGAGCATGGGAGTGTATAGGAGCTGTTGATGAGTAAATACTCGGCTTAAATAGGCATTTAGACTACCATAATGATGGCATTGTAGTTCACAGTATCTACATCCCTAACTATCTAAAGTAAGTGCACACTTAGTTTATAAAAAAGTATCATTATACTAAGCTACTTTAGATAACTTTATAGTAGCAACAACTGTATTTCTGCTCTGCAGGGTATTAGTTTGCTAAAAGGATGTTTTATGCGGCCTTGGACTTTAAAAGCCACACAAAAGAAATGTCTAAGAAAATGTACTCATTCAATTCCTATCAGCATCCCAGAGATTGCCTCTATGGCAGCTGAAATGGTGACCTTTCATTTGGAAGGACTGTATTCGGTATTGAGATGCTTCTAGAATACAAGTTACTCTCTAACAGTCCTGCACTAAATATATAACATCAAGCTAACACTGAAGCAATAGAGCATTAATACATTTCTAGCCCTAGGAATGGCACAGAAAACACCTACTGCTCTGCTGAGGACTTGCTCGTTAGACTAAATTAGTTTAGGTAAAAAACACAGCACAAACATAGCATGCTACAGACATATGAATGCAATGAGCATGTCAAAGTCCTCTGCAATGTGTTAGCAAGCAAGGTGGAGAAGGAAGTAAGATAGCAGGTGAGATTTCACCTTTCCAGATTAGTCTAGGCTACATTACTTTTTTTCCCATGAAAGTAACTGATGTCTGAGACACAAAAGGTTGTTAAAACAGCTCAGTACTTTGCACTTAAAATACCTCAAACTGCCATGTACAAGGTGCAGGGTTCTACACAGATTAACAGCTGATGCTGCCCCATCACTCTGTGACTTCTCACACAGTCATTAGCAGTCATTAGCTTAAAGTTTTAGAACCAGTTCCTGTCTTGCCCCTCCCTTACTCCCATCCTGCTGGCTAGGAACTGAGAAGAGAGGGTAACTAATTATCAACAAAATTCAGCCCAGCAGTCCCACTTAGCAAAAGAATGGTACATCAGGTCAGGGCAAAACAAAAGCATACACCCTTCTTAGTATAATGAGTGACAATTTAGAAGTCTTAAGCCTTGTAAGGTCACAAAGAATAAGGAGCAATCTTCTTTCAAAATCTATGAACAGCTGACCTTGATCACATGCTGAGGCAGTGCTCATCCTTATTCTTATCGCAAAGCTGCATCTCACAACTGGAGAGGACAGTTGTGAAAGAAGATGATACTGCAGAACACAATCATCACTTTCTTAGGTCAAAGTGAAGAAAAGTTCAGATCCAAATTAGTTGAATACAAACCCAACTCAGTAATATTCTGGCCAATAAGCTTCCAGTAACACTGCAGCTGTTCACTGTATCTTCATACAACACTATATTGTTGATTTTCATAGGATAGTTTGGGTTGGAAAGGACCTTAAAGATCATCTGGTTCTAATGCCCCTGCAATGGGCAGGGACACCTTCCACTAGACCAGGTGTCCAAAGTCCCATTCAACCTGGCCTTGAACACTTACTGGATGGGGCAGCCACAGCTTCTCTGGGCAACCTGTGCCAGCACCTCACCAGCCTCACAGTAAAGAATTTCTTCATCCTCTCTAATTTAAATCTAACCTCTTCCAGTTTAAAGCCATTTATATAGTGTCCTGGTTCTTCCTAGTAGCTTGTGCAATGCTCCGTTTTGGCTTTAGTCTGAGAATAATACTGACACATGACCATGACATATATTCATCAATAAAACAGTATGTGTACATATCTGCATTAAAATCCATACAGATTTGAGTTTCAGAAGAAAAGGCTTTCATTTAGGATGGTTATGAGAATCAGTTCTCTCAACACTAATGAAAAGCAACAGGACATCAGGGGGACAAGAAGCAGCACACTTAGGAATGGATGAGGTTACCTTCAAGCAGAATAAACAGCTGAGTTGTGTCAAATTCAGCTCCCCACATGAAGATGGCAAGCAAAACCAGTGGTGAACCAGAAGACACTCCCACCACCCTGCTGCTCTAGAGGTTTGCATTTAACCCCACTATCCCAAAAGCAGAGCATATAATTACTCAGCAGCCAGAAAAAAGTACCTTGATACTGTCTCCAGTAAAACAGGTTCAGGTATTAACATAGATAGCTCCTTTTGCAAAGCAATTTATTTAGTTAAAGCAGATGCAAACCCTATGCTTAAGACAGGAGTTGTTTATTTTTCTACGGATAGGGAAAACAATGCTTCTGCAAATTGTAAAGCTGCATGAAGTTACAGCTACAGTTCTGGAAAACCTAGAATATATCATTTTAAATGTAAGCCATTGAAAAAGGATGTTCCCACATACAGAATTACTGAACAATTAGGGTTGGAAAGGACCTTAAGATCATCTAGTTCCAACCCCCCTGCCATAAGCAGGGACACCTCACACTAAACCATGCCATCCAAGGCTTCGTCCAACCTGGCCCTGAACACTGCCAGGGATGGAGCACTCACAACTTCCTTGGGCAGCCCATTCCAGTGCCTCACCATCCTTACAGTGAGGAATTTCTTCCTTATATCCAATCTAATCTTCCTTATATCCAATCTAAAGTTTATTACAATCACTTTGGGTTTTATTAATTTTTTTTCCCTTAATGCCAGGAAGTGAAGAATAATGTGAGGAATCACTTCTACAGATAAAAAAACATGAGAAGAGGAAGAAGGAAGAGGTGAGGGAGTGGCACAAAGGAATCCTAAAACAGTACCCTTGCCCAATGACAGATTCCACAGTGAAAGAGATTACCTCCCACTAGAGATTTAAAAAGGGATAATCCTGAATAGTGCTGGAAAGCACGTCAATGTTTTGTGAAAGTGGGAAATAGGTGTATAAAAAAAGCAGGTTCATACTGATCAGCAAGCAAGGCAATCTTCTCACTCTTGTGCCTGAGATATATGGGTGTCTCAGGCAGCTGTGAATGATGAGGCACCCATCTGTGATGAGGTAAGGATGGGATGTGAGCCTTGGATTCAAAATGGAATTGCCTACTTTTGACCAAAATGTACTTTATGGGTGGGTGTGCTTTGACTGCCAACTATCTGTTGTGTTTTGGCACTAGAAATAACAGTCTTGGATACCTCCCTTTGGAGGGTTAGCTGCAATTACAGATACGTTTTAGAAGATTCTTCCATTTCATAGAAAAAAACTGATGAAAATTAGAAGGCACATAGTCATCATTTGCGAGACTTGCAAGATATATTTTTCCTACATATTTAGTGGTTTGGGTAATTATTTTCTTAATGAGAAGACTTGTCAAAGCACATTATGTTGACTGATTTCACATCATCACCTTTTTTCCTAGCAGTTTCTGATTACTGATTTTATGATACAGAAAAACATTAATTTTTAATTACTGCCAGCAGTTTCTTAGAGATCATTAACAGCCAAACTGCTATAGACTATTTAAGTATTTTTCAGCTTTCCTAGGGAAAAGGAAACCAAAAACCAACTAGATTTTCTGATTTATAGTTATACTTTGAGTTCAGAAAACAGAGTAGTTCAACAAATCCTGCAAGTTTTTTCCCCTGTGTTGGGCTTTACCCTTAGGCACCACTCACAGCATCTCATCACCCTCCAGGACAGCTGGCTTGTGCCTCAGTGTTGCACCATAGCAGCAAGAGGAGCAGCAAGCTCAATTAGTCCCAGCACAAGACTCAAAGTTGCTGGAAGTTTCTGTCCTCAGTGTGCATCTGACTACTGCTGCACTTCCTTGACTACTAGGGCCTAGGAAAGAAAGGAGCATCTTATCTCTGAGAGAAGAGCTCACCTAGGTGGCTGTAGGCTCCTAATGCAAGTCAGTGTCTTGTGGATGACATTAAATATAATGGTTCTATCCAGGATGCCATGAAAGGAACTGTAATGTGTTGTTTAAGAAAAGAAGGAGAACATACAGATTGCATTTAATGTATGGGCTTGTATTTGGCATATGGTATGCTGTGAGGTATACATCCCATGTAGTTTACTTTTACCTTATCACTATCACTCATAGTCTGCTTGTCTAGGAATGAACTTTGTGATTATGTTGTGTTATTTGAAATCCTAGATGGAAGACATAACCATATCAGTGTAGCTGTACCATTCTGCATCTCTTTACCAAAGTAATTTTAAGTTTCCAAGGATATGTATGTCTTGATAATTTTAATACAACAGTGATCTGCAGCTTGTATTCTCTGCTAACAGATGTTTTGTTACTAGAGTCCAATATTATGCAATAAGACAGTGAGTCCCCAGAACTCCCTGTCAGGAACACAAAGTACTCTAAGATAGATCACTTTCATATTTTCTGGCATTCAGTGATGGGTAAATCTCCAAATGGTTTCTAGGTCCATTTAGTTTAAACTAAATATCCAGAGCTCAGATTCCTAGAGCTCAGTTTTCTCAAGACTACAAAACCAGACTAGTTATCTAATGGAGGTAATGGTACTGGTAAGAAAAATAATAGAGAAAAGAATTTTGTCATATTTTCAGCTTGAAATCAGTAGAAGAATAATCTTCTTTTCCCTTCTACACCCAGTTTTTCACCTTCTGTATTTGCTGCTTTTTGCATATTCAGGATGAAGTTCTGTCTCAGCTACATTTGCATGACCGTTCTGCATCTTTCCTTTACACCCGTGTGCATACTCCAGTGCTAAGGACTTGTTGGGAGCAAAATAATTATCTGAGACAAACAGAGTTCAAATTTACCTTGATCATAGTATTTCACAGTAAATGAATAGAAAGCACTTCATTTGAGGTCTAGCTGAAGAAGTCTTTAAAGTGTCAGAAACCTTCCTGTTGTATACTAATCACCCATGTCAACTTGGAAGATCACAGGCTGCAAAAGTAGATTTTTTTAGTACAACTTCAGTGGTATCAAATATTAGGAAAATAGTAATTGTTCCATTTCGCAAGAGTAGGACAGCAAAATAATTTCACGTGTTTTGACTAATTCTGTCTCCTTTGCACACACACTGTAGTACATTTTCTGTATTGATTAAGCACAGATAAATCAGTTCTTCAGCACAGGTTTATGAATGTATAATTGACATTTTGTCAGTGCCACAGAATTTCCTTTCTGAGGCAGTTGCATTTGGAATGCTGTGTAGTAGATATTTTTTCTTAAAATGAAAGATAATTAAACATAATTAAATTACAATTTCCTCATGGTTTTGCAATAGTGACATTTTAAAGCCTGTGTCATTTGTTTTTTTGCAGCTGTTATTTTGTTCAAGGAGTCAGTGTATGACTTGACTTTTCTGTAAGATTTCCAAGTAGAACCACTTTTACTTCCTTGAATGTTACAATATTTGGCAGGGCTAGTCTCATGTGAATAAATGAGTGAAGAAATCGCATAAATCGTAGTGAAAATGCAAATAATTTATTTGTGCTAAAAAGCATCAAGCACTATGGGGTAGCAAAGAAAACTAGCTGTTTAATGCAGTACCAAAATATTAATACAGCAGTCAGACCTAATACTGCAGAAACTCTGTAGAGTGCAAGAAAAGGTAAAGAAATGATAGAAACAATAGAGGGAATTTTAGATGACAGTTTAAAGGACATGAGGAAGCATGCTGAAAGCATTTCCAGCAGCACAAGTAGAGGAAATGGCATTCTATCACACTTTGCATTGCCTGTGGAGACTATCAGAGTCATCTACAACAGTTGTCATACACGTTGCCTGCACAGCACTTTTCTGGGACAGGCATTTGCACTGAGCACACATAGGAGACTCCCAGAAGAAAAGGCCAGTGTTGAGGTTACAAGGGTTACATGTTTTCACTTGTCATTGCTATGTGTACTTGTAGACACCCATGAAACAAACTCTTGCGTAAGTTCACACAAACCAGACTTTCTTTGCCAACCGTTTCACCCTTTACCTTCAAATTATGCAGGGAACAACAAGCTCTACCTCCTTTGCCTGCATGATCTACCACAGACTTTTAATTTGCTCCAAACTCGAGTGCCCACCCCTCCAATTGCTGCCTCCTGGTCATGTTTGCTGTCTCCATCAAGTCTTCTCTCAGCCCAATGGCTGGAAAAATGTGTGTTTCTGGACTTCTTTGTCAGAGGGAAAGAGGCTTATTCATACTCTGCTTTGTTTCCCAAGCAGATTTTGTTGACAGCCTCCAATTCCCCTGGAGCCCTTGCAGGATCCTGTAACATCGCACGGGGTCCTGTGACCCACGCAACTGGCTGAGAGCTCTGGGTACTACTTCAGCCAGAAGACTTGTCTAGAAAGGAGGGAGAGATTGCACAGCGCACTGATCCTGGACCTGGGATTTGTACCTCCAGTCTTCACTCTCTACCCTCCCAAAACTTGGATTGTGGAAGAAATGCCTTTCTCCCTTACTGTGTATGTGCTCAGGGTTGTATTGGAAGCCATGCAATTTCCATGAAGTCATTTCATGGCACCTAACTAAATACTTTCAAAATGTTGCGTCCTGTGTAAGGAGAGAAGAAAATTAAGGACTCTCTGTGGGGCTGGTGCACAGCTGGGTTTGTGTGGGAGCTGATGCATGAAAATCAGTGCAAATATATCTGTTCTCCAAAAGGATATAGCAGCATAGGACATATATGTAAATGAGTGGAAAAAGGTAGAGTGAATAAAATACATGCAGTTGTTTTTCTGGTGTTTGGTACAACATCTGGGGTTCAACCACTGACCTGTTCATTTCACTTAACACCCAAATACAATTTGCATTAAAAGGGATATTTTTTTTAAGTGCAGGGAAAGGTCAACAAACCCTTGTCACAGACCAAGAGAAGGCCACAAGTTAGAAACTGAATGTAACTGGTGAGGGAAAGAGACGCAATCTGTAGCCATTTTTGTTGCTGAATCACAGTGATGTGGGCTTCTGAGGACTACAGTAAAACGCACATGGGCTTACCAATATTTTTAATCTATCTTAATGAAGTCCAGAAATAGGGGATTTAGTTATAGTCCCTATTGTGGCCCAATATTGTGGCTTGGTAGAGGATCTAGCTCCTATTGTTTTACTCACCACAGAAATGAATGTACTTGCTAATACAAAAGCTGGACCTTAATATTATTCTGTAGCTTGTGCTCAGTTTTACTATTTTTGTAAGAGAAACAGAAACACTTAGCAGGAACAGACAAACGAACAAAAAAAATTATTTCTCTGGAATAAAGATCCCAGAAAAACATACAAAGAAACTGTCTTAATGAAAACCTTGGATGGGAAATGCTTCAGCACGTATCCTTTTTCCACCAGTCTGTTCTCTTATCTTCTGAAACAGACAGGTGGTGGGAAAAGAGAACTGGAAATTACTGACTGAAGAGCTGTGCCAGCCCATTCCTTCCTGATATATTAGTAAATGCTCTAGAAGAAGCAGAGCGTGATTCTCCTGGTTTTACCTCTAAATTATTCCAGAGAAAATGAGAACTCCCTTCTTTCATACACTGGCAAAAATAAGTAGGCTGTGAGTATTTTCTCTGATGAGCTTTATTCATGAATGTGTGCAATTTAGAGAAGCTGAAAACAGTATATTTGCAAAAACATATGCCAGTTGTTAACATACTGTTTGGAAAATCTGCTGTAGCTGGCTGATCGTCTCACAATATTATTAAATGTGGGGTTATTATTTCAGCATGTTTAGGTCACTTTTGGATACAACATACAGGAGAGGGAAGTACTGGCCTATTATGTTAAGCAATGAGCTTTCCATATGTTGGAAATAGCATCATGAAAAGAAAGTGCCCAGAGAAAGAAAACTTGGTATTTATGAGAGGGAGTACTCAGTACATCACCAATGATCCCATCCAGCAGAGATTTTCAGACTCTGTTACCATGCTGTCTGATCTCAAAAAAGTAGAGGGATGTTATTTCTCTTAAAGAAATAAAAAATAAAAATAGGCCATCCATCAACTAAAACCAAGACAAGT
>JBCJKH010016796.1:0-11317 GCA_039877255.1 Loriculus beryllinus
AGGTACATTTTGTTGTTTATGTGCTACTTGATACCAAATGTGATGTGTTTTGGGTGTTTTTTCCAAACACAAAACTGTCCTTGAGCAGTGACAAACTGTTTTACTGCTACTGTGTCTAATTCTCTAATGCACTATGTAACTTTTGTAGGACAGTCAGAATGATGTATTATCTGTTGGAATAACAGGAAAGATTGAAGCAAAATCATGATTTCTACAGTTTGGTAGATCTTGGAAATGCTTCTTTAGTGGTGATGGATATAGATTGAATAAGGTTATATTAATTCATCATCAAGTAATAAGGTGAAGATTATAGGAAGGATAGTTGTATCTTGCTTTTAAATAGTACAGTTGGTTTCTTCTGATGTTGAACTCCTCAGTCTCACTTGGTAAAATAGCTTTATTCCTGTGTCAAGTGAGTCTTGATATGCTATCACTGTTTAGTATATTTTGTATTTCATTTTTTCTCTCCCAGACAAGTTCTCATTCTTTGTCCTCTTATCTGGGGCATGATTCAAAATCCTCAAAGAGACAGCCTCAGCCAAGCTCAGTTTCAGGATTTGGATTTGTAAAGCACATTCGCTTTCTGTGTTTTCGTACACCACTAAATTTAAAAAATGATAAATGGTTCTGCAAACACCAACAAGCTGTGAACTTGTACTTCTCTGTCAGCATATTCAGAGGAAGCAATTGCATTCACAGAAAGAATGATAAAATTGACTATCATATAGGCTATGAACAGCATTTTAATGGCATTTTAGCATTCATCAAAAGCTCTTAGCTATGCAGTTGCTTTTGTTTTGCTCCCTGTTTGCATTCATGCTATTAATCACTGCTTTTAAAATGGATTTAGACAGGGCTCTTCTAATACTGTCAGCAGTTAAATGTGTGAAAGTTAATTCCTCAGGAATTGTTACATAAATTAGTCTGATTAACTAGTAAAACTAAGGCAGACATTAGTACAAGATGAACTGTGGAATGGCGGAAGTAAACATAGAAAACAAGAATATTCAGAAGACACATTCAGTAGATGGCAAAATAAAATGCCTTCATATATAGAGTATGTCTGAATGTCCTTAATTTCTCTGAAGCACTAAGTATATATACAACCACACCATGTTTTTTAGGATAATTCTGGCTAATGCCATGTCTGTGTCATGGAGCTGGAGGGGTAGACAGAGGGAATAGTTTGTTGCCAGTGCTTATAGATAAATGATGATGTGCCACAATGTTGCCTGTAAATGGTTACCTGTGTTTGTGAGAGTGTCCTTGGAATTCCAGGAATTATGAATCAAAATTCTAAGCCACATAAGAGTTTAGAAGCTTCTTGAGGGAAGTTCCTTGTTTCTGGGGTGTGCAGGAATTCTTAGGAGAAATTATTACACGGTTGTGGGACTGGTAGGTGGTTGGAAAAACTGATGAATGTTGTGGGATTGCCTGAAGTAGGTAGGGTCAGGATTTGAATGAATGTGCTTTCACTTTTAGGATGGCTGCATGTTGCTCATGTGAGTACTTCAGGCTGAAACTTGCAGTAAGCTTTTGGAAAACTGGATTTAGCATACTTACCTTGGGCCTAACTTACCCAGATGCCAGCTTTGCTCCGACTGCGCCTACCATAGGCAGAGGTAGGGATGGTCCAAATATTTGACAGTATTATTCAGAAAACTAATCACCTTATTGAGTGTTCTTGGAATGTGCCCAAACATTCTTGACATTTATCATGTGCTGCAGTGCAGGGTACTACCCATGAGTTTTGGATATTAGAGTTTTATGAAACTCAGTAGAAAACTGTCAGACTGAAGGAGTTTTGAAGTTTTCTTCACTCTATACTGCAAGAAAATCATGATTCCAAAAGGAAAGCGTGTGGTCGATTCCTGGCTACCTGTTTGCAAAAGACTGTTGAGGTGCTGCGCTGAATATTTGCTGTTGGGCATTAGACATGTCAAGCTTGGTAAAATACTTGTGTTTTTATTCCCTTTGCTGTCCTGATAGACAGTGTTGCAGCTTCTGAGGCTACCTGGGCTGAGGTGTAATAGACACCTTTTGAAGATTTCTTATCAGGTGGCATGCTTGAGCTTCCTCCAGCTGTCAGTCAGTTTGGTAGTTCTGGCTTCTATGGCATGAGTCTCTTGAAACTAAAGCATCTGGAGGTGGTGAAATGCTCTTGAGAAGATTCTGTGGCTCAGCTTCACTGGAGGCGGGGGTTGGGGGTGGAGAAGAGTACTTTATGTACAAGGCTGTGAGCCTGCGAGAGTGGAAGGAGTGAGGCTCAAATGGCAGAGTGAGAAAGCCATAGATGAGGAGCCATAAACATCTTGTAGACATCTGAGTTGTGGCCAACAGTGAGTGGAAATAAATGCGAGCGCCAGAGGTGAGAGGAATATAATGTATGAGAAGTTTTTATGTTGATTTCTTAAATGAGTTCCACTGTCATGCTTCCACATATTTTTCTCTCTCATAATGAAAATTAACATCAGCTTCAAAATGGAGACATTACTATGCATTGATCTGTTTGTGAGAAGATATCATATACCCTGTCTTCATATTTATTTAGATGTTTCTGGTGTTTTCTAAAGGCTTTTGAATTACCTACTTGAAACATTGTTTTTGCTAACCTTCCTCTGTAGTCTAGCTGTAGCATGTCAAGTGAAGTTTAGTTTGGATAGAGCTGCATCAAAATTTTGGTTATTTGGTTATTATTTGGTATTATTTGGTTATTATGAAACTGAAAATTTTAACACGCTCTCCCCCTTTCTTGGTTTGATGACTCTCTAATGTAATTTTAAACGACTACAGATTCTGATATATTTTGGTTTTGCTTGTAAGTAAGTGGAAAAGATTTTGTCACATATTTCCACACAACTCTAGACATTTACAGGCATGCTTGGGTATCGCTGAGGCAGCTTGAAAGCCTGACCAGTTCTTCTGATTATTCTCTCTTGCAGGAGTGATGAGTACACTGTGTAATTCTGGGACTGCATATAAAGTAAATCTTACAGAAAATAGCAAAAAGGCCTTGAAATCCATGGGGTAATGATGACTGTATGGGCTCAATGAGAGAGTTTCAAATCTGAAACTGCTGTGCAGTGCTGGACAGTTCAGAGTGAAGCTGTCCAGCTGAGCTTGCCTGCTTACTTAGCAAAAGCTATTGTATTGAAACTTAAGTGGGAAAATTCTTAACTTTACTGGCATATTGCTCAGATCCCTGTGCATCTTTGATTATTCCCAATGTACAGAATGTCTGTAATGAATGCAGTATTCCATAATAACCTGTTCTTTAAAAAACTTTTTAGCCTAACTGGTCACTTGAAAAGTTTTTCTTCAGCTTTGAAGGCTACCTTTTGAAGCTGTGGAAAGCTTAAGCCAGCTAATAGGATTTCCACCTACTCTAGTGGACTGACAGGACTAGCCTTGGTGGAAAATTTCTTCTTGTGTTTCAGTTGCCCTTCCTTAAAGGAATTTTCCTATAGTTCAAGGCAGAAGCTTCTTTCCCCAACCTGTAAATGAGAGTTTCAAGACAGAGAACATTGTGGTGCTAAATATTCAGAGAGATGAGGTCTAATCTGCCCATTTTTTCCTTGTAATTTGTATCCACAGCATTTCATTCCACCAGAAGAAATTGCAGAAAATACATATTCAAGCCTCTTGAGTATTTCCCGTGTGAGTGCGTAGATGGAAAGGATGGTGAAATTTGCACTGGAAACTAAATTTTAAGTTAAAAATCAGTTGTCATTGGGAGAAGCTGTTTTGAAAATTTGATCTGATAACTCGTGAAGATTTTTGGTTGCTAAATAGGATGCATACAGAGTGTGGGAATAAGATACTTTTATAGGTTTGAGGATCACATCTAAACTGATTATGTATCTGTGAAGGTGCTTGTGTCAGGGTGAATAAATTGAGAAACTGAATGTATTTTGAGCATTTTAGAGAAGACTTGCACAAAAGAAAGTGATTTTTCTACTACTGCCCTGTCAGTTGTTTACTTTTTTCTCTATTTTTCAGTGTCCCTAGAAGATAGGGCAACTACGATCTTTTATATTTTATAAAACATGATAGCTGCTCTGCTTTACATGAAGAAATTCTTATTTACCTGATTGTCAATTGACTGCTGTGTATCCAGGTGTAGCCTTTGTTTTACAAGTGCCTGTTAACAAAACTGGCAGTAAGCTTTCAAGAAATAAAGTTGTTAAAATGATGGCTTACTTAATGTCTGTTGCCATGAGGAGAATCCAGTGTTATAAGAAGTTTAAGAGGGTTTTTTGAAAGCTTCCAAGAAAGGATCAATCCCTCATCTTGATTGAAATATTGTTTATAACCCGATTTTCAAACTCTTCCCCATCAGCTCTGAAGGTATTTCAGACTTTTCTTCTCAGAAATACACCATTGACAAAACTGATGTTTGTTTTGTGAAACTTAACTTCGATATAAAGGCCTCTCCTGAAAAACAGACCCTCTCAAAGCTTTGCCATTTTTCTGTATTATATTTGTCTGCCTTTTGGCCTGACTTTCTTGCAATGTCTTGGATTAGGAAAAGTCATTCAAGAAGCTGTTGTGACGAGGTTTCGGAATTGTCTGAACAGATTTCCCTCCTGCTTTTATGCTGATACTGACTTTAATGTACTTGGCAGTTTAATGCAGTGTGAGTAAAATTTCTTTTTATTCCTTTGGACTGGATTATGTTGCTTTCATTCACAGGGTAACTGCTATAGTGGGGTCATAGACATGATATTTGTCAACTCACAGACTAGACTGAACTGAAAGTGCAGACACCTGAAGTGATGGCCTTCATGTCACCTCACTGCCTAGGACAGAGGGTCTGCAGTAGTTAGAACAAGAGTACACAGTACAAAATATTAGTTGAATGCATATGCTAACTTCTTGTTTTGTATTTGTCGTGGTGTCCGAAGTACCAAGCACTGATTACTATTGATGACAGCATGCCAGAGGCTGGATGTCAGCTCTTGTGTTCAAGGCATGCTTTGTAATTCATTTTCTGTCTGAATTCTTGAGGCATCCTCCTGTATTTGACATCTTTTGTACAAGACATAAGTAATAATCCTACAAGATTAATTAGAATATGCCTAAACTGCAAAGGCTGAATTTCATAGCTGTTTGGACTTCAGTGTTTGCTTCCAATTATAAAGCATAAAATGAGAAGGTTCAGTTTTTAGACTCATGAAATCAGAGTTATTTAACATTGAGTTCTCTCAGCCCTGACTTCAGTGAAGCAGTCTGGTTCAGTGAACAGAAAACAAATAAATTTTTAAGGTAATCTTTGAAACACATGAACATAGGCTTTAGATGCACATAAAAGCTTCCTCCCTACCACCTTATTTTATTTTCTATGTTTTTTGTAAGCAGTTAAATTTCTGAGGTAGAACTCACACAAAAATAGTAAATGTAGAAGAAAACATTCTTTTATTATACTTTGCATCCAGATCACACTTCTCTTCATGTCAGCTGAAGATGCAGCTGTTCTTTCAGATAGTTGATTTATGTCACCCACAATTAAAATGTCCTTGCTATTTAAAAAAATGCTTCTCAGCATGCCTAAAAAGGTTGTCAAAACAATGGGTTGTTCACAGCGAGAGAAAGGCTCTTAATGCTTTATAGAAGACTGATGCAATGACTTGATTAGGAAAATTTGGTTTTAGCTGATTTCAGATGAAGTCATATATTTTCTGGTATCTTGACAGTTAGTTTAAAACCGTATCTTCCTGATTTGGAGATGGAAAGTTACTCTGTGTCTGTGATTTCTGGTTTATACAACATACTTACAAATACATTCATACTTACCTCTTTCAGTATTGCCATTTCTATCTAACGCTGCATTTCTTGCACCAAATGCATTATTTGCTACAGGTACTCAGGGCTGTGCAGTTCAAACTTCCTAAACTCCTAACCTGTGATTATTGATAAAGAAAGCTGCATTCAGTCTGATATTACTGAGTCCTTTTCCTTGAGGAAAGCTGCATCCTGAGGCTTGTTCTTGCTTACTTAGTAATGGTTGGGCATTTCTAAAATATTGAATACCCTCTCACCCCCCCTGAACTTCTGTTTATTCAAGTTTACAAAAAGGTTGATACAACTCTTAACATCATAGTGATATTTTAGCAATGTAATTACTGCTTTCTGGAATTCACTGTCCCAAACCAGATGCATAGCTATCCCTTTCAGTGTGTGTGTGGGAGGGTTCCTCTGCTTTTGAGTGTGAGATTCTGGTGTATAAGCTCCTAACTAAATGAGTAATGGCTGTATTTGTATCTTTTGTACTTGTTAGGATCCTTACTTTGTAGGGCTGCCCAGCTCCAGACTGTGGCAGTGTTTTATTGCTGCAGTTCAAAACCCACACTTCTTCAGGAAGCTGCTTGGGAAGCAGCAGGTAGACTTTTTGCTGGAATACTGTGAAACAGACTCTTATTCCCTTTCTCAATGAAAGCTCCTGACTGCAAAGTTACAGATGTTTTGTGATGTGAAGTTTTTCCAGTTTGAAGCTGTTCCTCTCTTGATAGTAAATCAAGATGGGATGTCTGTGATTGTGGATGGAGGGTTATATAGATCCTTGTTCAGTGAAACAGAAGCATGCACTGAAGCAGGAACTGCAGCCCAGCTTGTTGCCCTAATCAGTAGGACTGTGGAGTGTACTTCTGGGTTTAGGCTCATAGAAGCTATTACTCATTTCTGAACTGCAACAGCTTCAACTGAGGAGTTCAAAATTTTGTAGCAATTGTTAGCTAAGAAAAACACCTGCTAGCTGGGTTGTTGTAGCAGTTGAGTAGCTAGACTGCCTGCCAGGAATACTTTAAATGAAGAGACTTGCATATTTTTTTGTTTGAACTGTTTTAAAGTATAATTCGCAATTAAAGGTTGTGAATTTTGAGTGGGGGAGGCCTCTGCAGTGTGAAAACAAGACATCTGAATTGCATTGCTAAGTGGGTTTAGGGTAGAGGTGTCTTTTGCTTTCTCTGTGATCTGGTCAGCATGAGAAGATTTGTTAATCCTTCCTATATATTTGCAATTACCACTTGGGAAACAGAAAAAGCTCTTGGGGTTTGTGTGATTTGTTGCAGCTTGAAGATGCTTAAAAATTTGAGTACTGCCGTTCTAAGCATTGCAGTGTCTAGGTCATTTAAAAAGACCAAAGTACCTAAATTCAATTAACATTTGATCTGTTGCACCTGTGCCGCTTAAGCCTGGAGATTTTTTTTTTTTTCTATTTTGAAAGGGCTAAGCCATTCATGCATTTCCCATTATCCCTTCTGTGCACAGATGTGCTCAGTGTGATTGTCATTGTATTCCTTAGAGATGGCTGCAAGTCAGTGTGGCGGAGGGTTTATGACATTGATGTGAGTTTTACATGAGAACTTCTAACAGTTGAATGCTCTTGCTACTCTTGAATCTCAGTGACTCTACCATTTTCATGTTACATGTGGAAGGAAGCTTATTCCTACAAACCCTACTAAATAGACACTATTTCTCTTTTCCCTTTCCTTCTACATCATCTGCTTGTTAACTACACGATGTTCATGTAGCTTAACTAATTTTTGAGGCAGCCATCATGGTGATAAAACCCCAATGAAACTGATAGGAATTGGCTTAGGATTTCATGTTTAACCTAGTGTATGTTAATATTCTCTCTTACCTTTGGCAGGAAATGTATCTCATCTAGGAAGAGTACGTGCTGATCTTTATGTATATATTCCATGGCTACTTTTTTGCCTCATTTAAAATCAAGATGCTTGCACTCTCATTATGTTAAACAGTTCAAATTGTCTAAATTGTAATGTTCAATAGCAAGAAAAAATATCCCTGTTCATAGAAGTATACTTTGAGGCCTAATACAGGTTGCTGCAGATAAAAGGAATTTGCACTTTAGAGGAGTAAATATGGTATGCTCATGAAAATAATGTTGATGCTTCTCCTTCAGAGAGTGCTCTCTATGAAATATAAAATAGACCAGCCTGAGTTTAATCAGGTTTGTCTCGCTATATCCCAGGGTGGCAATGGCTTGTCCTCCTTTGCTTCGTGTCTGTCACAAGATTAAGGAAGGAATGAAGAATCACAGGAGAAACATAAAATCAACATCTAACAAGACAATTAGCAATCTATTCAGAGCTTATCACTGTACAAATTAAGATCGATTACGTTTTGCTACTATCTTTAATTTAATGAGGGTAGCAGCTGCTTTGCTGCTCCTTATAGGAGTCACATAATTACAACACTATGCAGAGGGGCTTTGTTTATTTTTATACGCACAGAAGGTGGCAGCATATTCAGCAGGTAGTATTTCAGGGGGAAAAACTGCCTGTACTAAGACTCTTCAGTCAGTCCCTCAGCTCTGTATGACTTCCTCCCGGTATATCTTTACCAGTTTCCATTATTCAAAACCTCATTTTACCATTAAATGATAAGCAAATATTTTCCACAGATAATGTAGTTAAAGGGAAGTCTGGAAAAGTCAATAAACCATCATGAGAATCACAAACACAGTAATTTCACAAAAATGATAAATGCCCTGCTCAAAGCTGCAGCTGTATTGCTGTGGTTTATGACAAACTAATGATTTAGCTGTTACCTTATTGTTTTGGTTTAGAGGATGGTAACTTATTGTTTACAGTTGATTTGAAGTCTTCCAAAAGAAGGGTTCAGGCTAGTCAGATTGAGTTTATGGTGACTAGAGTTCATTAATTCTCAACTGCTGGCAAAGAGACAAGTTCCTTCCAGTGATGATTTAAAGTCATGAACAACTTTTACTCTGAATTGACTCCAAGGGAAGGACACTCCGTCTTTCCACAAACAGAGCTCTGTAAACACTTGTAAATGTTCCACAAGTGAGTTTTGAAACCTTTAGTTTCAGAGGCTCATGTAGCTTAACGCTGAGGTTCCTAATTTTGGCATAAAGAGTTTTGGTGTTACAGCAGAATAACACTAATATGGTGTAACTGTGGGAATAATTGGGTTATGGGGTTCGGTTCTGTTTATGTTGGAATTTGAATGGGGCATTTGGATCACATACAATTATTTTTCGCCAAAGTTTGAGCAAGTCAGAATGAAAAGCAAATTACTGTGTGTGAAGTTGACTTCAGCATTTAGAGAATATGAGGTTTAAGGGTTTTGATGCCAGAAGTTTCTCAATGTGTATTTTATATATATGAAAATATTGTACATATATATGTGTACTTCAAAAACTAAAGGTTAGGGAAGTGTGGCACTTTCAAAATGCTTCAAAAAGTTTTTATAATATGAAAAATTCATTGCATCTGACAAACTGTAAAAGCATTTTATATTCCAGTGCATATTTTGCTAAAAGCTTGGGTATTCTTTTGTTTTTTACATGGTTTAATGTTTTATTAGGTCTGTATGTCTTGATCTTACTCTTTAATGTATCTATAATGCCAAGATAGTGTAGATATATTTCTATACTGTGAAAGAAAAACATATTGATCTGATATCAGCTTTTCATTTGTATGTGTGATTGGATATAAAATGTATCAAGTGAGCCACTTCTATTTAATTTGAAGGCTGTATAGGATGGGGCTAAGGAGTTACTATTTCAAGGAGCACTGGATCTACAAGCTTAGAGTAATAAAAATAAATTAGGTTTGGCTGGCAGCTGCCTCAGAAAGATGCACTCTGAAATGGACAGAAATTGTGAAGAGAGGAGTTATAATATTGCATTGTGTGGCTTAAGACTTTCTGCCTGACCCCTCATGCCCTGTTGCAGTTATTGTTTCTGTTTGGAAAGGTAAATGAATTATTTGAATTCACTCATATGAGTACTTTCTTATCTGAAAAGTAGCTAGCTGCAGGGACTGGCTGAAGCAGAGGGGCTGGGGTCTAGGCTATGATTTGCATGCTCTGGAGAAGCCCAGATGCAGGCTGTCTTGGGCAGATGCTTTGAGGCTGAGAGTTTTGTTTCTTTCCCTAATATATTTCTTTGCTTTACAGACCTGGCAGAGTCTGACCTGGAGGGGCAGATTTGTTGGCTAGCATGCTTTTCAGTCCAGATTTACCCAGCTTCTCACTTGCAGGTGGAGGCTGGTTAATACTGTTTGCTCTCAACTGCATGGTCCATTTTCTCTTTGTGAAAGGGTGAGGGCAGGAACCATGTGTGAGGTAGTGTCTGAGTGCAGAGAAATGCTCTAAGGGCCTACCCTTGGACTGCATTGGGAAGGAAATGAATGGTGGGTCTGAAGAGCCCAATATGAGTGCAAATTTTTTATTCTGTGTGAAGAAACTCCGTCATTGTGGATGGGGCCATGTTTTGGATGGAATTAAGATAGCTAACTGAGCACAGACTGGTAAAATCCTGTGTCTATCATCGAGGAGAGAAATTGCTGCAATATTAGGTGACAGAATGCATACCTAACCAGAACATAATAGGAATTCAATGTTTTTAACTTGATCAAAGCTCAGGTGTTGGATACATTTCCATTTGCTTCTCTTACATTAAGCAAGCAGCTGTTTTTATCACTTGTTTAACTGCAGCTTCTTAAGTGCAAGCTGGACAATAGTACAGACCATCTGACCCTTAATTTTCCTCTTCAAAATAAGTCTCTTCTGTTCTATGCCACTTGTCTTGACCATAATAGCACTTGTATTCAGATCATAGTTCTTGTAGCTAATCACAATATCTAGTCCCTTCTATTCTGAAATTAAAACATCAGCATTCTCCAAACTCTCATCTCCTAGTTCGGTTACAAATGGTAGTTTGATTCTCAAATCTGTCCTTTCTCTTTACAGATCTTTGTATTTTTAAATGTAGTTTTATGCTGTGGGACTGCACCTCTGAAAAATGTCATCAGATTTGAGGCATAGTAGCCTGAAATTTCTCAAGGCAAGAAGTTTACAAAATCTAGGGCAGAGCAATCTTGCCTTTGTAACAGTAAAAAAGTATATAAGAAGTATAATTCTGTTTGCATGTATGATACATACAGTTCTGTTTATGTAATTCATATTACAATCACACTTATCTGCTTGAACAGGAGAGGACATTGTACATGGATTTTTCAAGTCTTATGAGTCCTTTCTGAATTTTTTGCACTCTCTCAAAAAGAAAAGGGTGTATAAAATTTATGTGACTTAAATATTTAAACATGGTTTTCCCTTTTATTTTTGAAATCACGCAGAGATCTGCTTATTATCCCTTGTTAATTTAGGTTTTAAGAGAATTAAATCATTAAAACCAGTGAGATTTGCACTTCACTGTTAAAGTTAATGAGAGGTTTATAGCAGTGGGCTTGCGGGATCAGTAGTCACCCAAGTACTTTTAAATAAGGTCCTAATTACAAATAGAAACATATTGAGTATGTGTAGGAGC
>JBCJKH010016797.1:0-13073 GCA_039877255.1 Loriculus beryllinus
CTCTTAAAGTATTTGCATTTCTGGTCCTATTTTTTTTGCCTGCTAAGTTTTGATGTGTGCTGAGTTTGGTGAGTGCCAAGTTTTTGGCCTCTGATGTACATAAATTGTCAACAGGAAACATTTGAGCTTTGAAGCTTTAGGCTGGGGCTACTGCAATTGTGCAGTCTATTCTCCTAACAAAATCTCATCAACTTGCTCAGTCTTAAAGATCTCAGACTTCTTCCTTCCTTCCTTCCTCAGCAGGCAAGGAAATGTGTTTGAAATGATAAATAGTATTCTTTGAGGAGGTTTGATTCCTCAGATGAGATTTGTAGTGTGCTTTAAGCCCTACAATTTTCAGATTGCTCCCACAATTTATTCATTAGAAGTTCTGCTGGGGATTTTTTGAACTTTTGGTCACCGACTGCACCAGTTTGCTGTTAAATAATTCAAATGTTCTTTAAACAGAAAACAAAGGCGGTTGAATGGCTTGGATAGAAAATCTTGCGAAGAGGCAGCGCAAGGCACTTAAGAAACTATAACAATAATCACTTTAATGAGCAATCAAATATGCATTCTTAAAGTCTCAAGCAGTTAAAAAAAATCTGCCATTTGGAGGTGACATATCTCCTTTCTGTTTTGACACTCATCTGCATTAGTGTACACTTGTTAAACTTGTGTCTCTAAATCCCACTTTGTCAGATGTTCTGGAAGCTACTTACACTTTTCACGCAGGGCTCAAGTTGCACCACTCTCAAACCACTTAACACATTTCAAGTGCCAAAGTGCTAACAAAGTCTTCCCTCCATCACAGAAAGTGCTCCTATTATAGCTCCCCAAAAGTACTTTTAGGCATGCAATGGACAATTAATAAACTTGAATGCTAATAGTAATGAAATAATGCTGCTAAAAGCAAGGTAGGGCTGAAAAGGAGTCTTTCATTAGAATCCACTTAAAACACTTAGAATCCACTCGTGCTCACAGAATTCACCCCAGGCTACCCTGGCCACAGAAGATGTTTTCAAACTTACTTTATGATCTTAAACTTCTTTTTTCCTCTCTTTTTGGATTTCTGTCTGAGTTTTCCATCGTTTTGTAGGTTTACTATGGAGGTTATTTGTATTTCTTATCTTCATGAGTAGAAGGGGTTGTACCACGTTTCGAAAGGTTGGATTTGTTCTAAGGGAAGAACGACCGATCTTCAGCCTCAGCACTCTGCCTCTCTTCTGTGATGCAGAAGAGATGGTTTCCCCCTAACACATGCACACCCAAACTTTTCAGTTACTTCAGCACTGAGCATTAACAGCTCTCCATATAATGGCAGCTGGGAGTGTTTATCTATTGCAAGATCAAGCTGTTCGGACTGAATTCTGCAAACAGTAAATTCTGTGATTAAGCATTTGCCTACAGTCCACTGGCTTTAAAGACCCTCAGTGCTTAGCTCAGGAGTATGCTAAAGTGCTCTCCTGAATAGGAGCCAGAATTTGTACCCAAACCTCCTTGTTCCTCTTGCCCCTGGATCGTATATAGAAATGTTCTCTGAATGACAGCGTTTGGCTGATTTAATTGTATTGCTGCACATGTTGGTTGAACATACATAGAGGTCAAAAGGTTCTGTACACCTGAAAGGTGCCATCTCCTTCCCTCCAAGAGAAACAGTGCTGCCTTCAAAATGTACAGTAACCTGATACTGATTTGACTCATGAGACTTTCACAGTACTTTTAATAGTTAGTTAACCTTCTTAGGAGCTTGCCAAGGCCAGTGGTGATTAGGAGAGATGCATGTAACACCTACTGAAAGGTTGCTTAAAACCTTTGATTAACACCTGAATTCAGAGACCTTAAGATGTGCCTGCTAAAAGTGTGATTGTCTTTCCTTCTAATTTGCCTATAGATGGAGTGTTTTTATGTACTTACTTTTGCATTTGGGATGTATCATATTTGCACCACGGCTACAATCTCTGTCAGTGAAAACACCGGTTTAGGCACAGTGTGAAGAGACAAGATAGATGTATTTTCTGTTATTCATAAGTTCAGCACATATGGGACCTAAACAAACACTCCACTTATGAAATTACAGATTTATATGGATGACCTGATTCATTGATCATTTGGAATGTCTAAATATATTTACCCCAGAGGGGCTAACTCAAGATTCAATGTTTTGTCTTATTTTATTTCATGTCATTATGTTTCTTATGTGTTGTGCATCTCCTTTGGAACTTAAATTGCTGTCAGGAAATTAAGAACTCTCATTGGGGCACCCTAATGTATGAATCCAGGCTTTCACCAGTACAACCAGATTATTTTCATTGATGTTAAAAACTGATATAAAATATAAATGAAGGCATGGTAAATCTGATTAAGAATTTCTTTATGGAAGTCTGTGCTTACGCTACAAAAATTCCCATATGTCTGTAAAACTTGTCATAGAAACAGCTTGGAAAATATATTTTGTGAGGAATGTTCCTCATAATTGTTATTTCTTCCATGCATTTTTTCCTTAATTGTGACTGCCATGTAAGTAACACTGTATATTCTTAAAGGTCTGTCGTGGTTTGAGCCCAGCTGGTGACTCAAAACCATGCAGCCACTCACTGACTCCTCCACCCTGCTTTCTCCCTCCCCCCCCGGCTCCCAGAGGGATGGGGAGGAGAATCAAAAGAATGTAACTCCCACAGGTTGAGATAAAAGCAGTCCAGTAACTAAGGTATAACACAAACCACTGCTGCTACCACCAATACTACTAATGATAAGGGAAATAACAAGGGAAGAGAATACAACCGCTCACCAGCTGCAGACCGATACCCAGCCTGACCTGAGCAGTGATCTAACTCTTCCGGGTAACTGTCCCCAATTTACATCCTGGGCATGACGTGCTGTGGTATGGAATACCTCTTTGGCTAGTATGGGTCAGGTGTCCTGTCTCTGCTTCCTCCCGGCTTCCCCTCCTCCCTGTCAGAGCATGAGACTCAGAAAGTCCTTGGTCAGACTAAACATTACTGAGCAGTAACTAAAACCATGGTGTTATCAGCACTGTTCCCAGGGTGAAAGTCAAAGGCACAGCACTGCACCAGCTACTGAGACTGAGAAAAATGACTGCTACTGCTGAACCCAGCACAGGTCTCACTGTAAACCATAATTAGTGGGGAAATTCTGAATTTAAGCTAATTCTCATGCTTAGCCTAAGAGAGAGTTCCCTTTTATTCCTATTGTATAGACACAAATACGTTTTAGGTATTCACCACACCAAATGAGAAAAGAGGTGAGTGTTGATGGTGCTTTTAGCCTCTCTTCTTTACAGAGAGAAGGTAGAAGCCTTAGCCTGATCCTGACCCAAATTTCATTCAGTTCAGTTCAAACTCAGAACCATGAGGTTGAATTAGGAATAGAATCTGGTGCTCCACTTTAAACAAAGAACAAAGAATCTGATGGTTTTGAGTCTGGGAGCAGCAGAGCTCCTTTTTTATCCTCGCCTTTCAAAAAACACCCTCTCCATCCTCCCCCAAAAGACCCACTTCATCTTGCTTGTGAAAGTTGGAAGCTCTTCTGGTCAGGTATTGCTTAATAGATCACACATGCTGACCTGTGGGACCGTCCTTCTCTGAACAGGCCATGAGATGAAACTGCTAGGGATGAGATGTAACCAGCTCTGGGCAGCAGGCAGCCTTCCAGAGCCACTATATGCCCAGAATGGGTTGAAAGGGACCTTAAAGATCATGTAGTTCCAGCTCCCCTTCCATGGGCCTTCCACTAGGCCAAATTGCTCCAAGCCCCATCCACCCTTGAGCATTTAAACACTTTCAGGGACGGGGCAGCCACAGCTTCTCTGGGAATCTCACGTTGCTTATGTTTACTGCTTCATTTTCAGTAGGGATGAGCATTGGGGTTTCATTCCATGTGTCTTCCTGCATCGAATTACTATTAGATTTAGAGATACCAGTGTTCTTGCCTTATAATACAACACTCAATAGAAGTTACATTTTCAGTTGGTAGTCAAAGAAATGGATTTACTGTTTTCAAAATACAGTTAACTCCATTTCTGTTCAGTGCAGTGACCCAGCAGTGGTGGAAACACGGCAGAGGGAGGTAGGACTTGTGTTTGAAGGTTAAGTGCCAGCCTTCACTGTCTTCTCTGATGTTCTTACAGACTTTTGTACAGAATGGAAGCTGTCTGCTGGGAGCAAATAGAGCAGATGCTGTGTGAATTTAATTCATTCTGAAAAGCATATATAGTAAAACACATTTGTTTACTTCATGCTGTGGAATGGGGCCTTTAAGTCTGTTTCTAATTTATTCCAAGTTAGAAATATGAGGTAAATGCAGAAATCATGCATTAATAAAATCTCTTTATGTTCCCAGCTGGCATGAGAAATAACAGTTGTGGTTCACTGAAAATGACTTTGGGCCAACACTTTTGATGTGATTTTAGGTTTTATTTTCAGCCATGCAAGAACTCTCCTGCGATGCTTTCTTTTTAGTGTTTTATGAGTAGTTAGTGTTTGTGTGTGTCACTGAAGAATGGGTAAAGAGTAAAACACAATTTTTCTTTTATTTTTTTGGTCAGAAAAAAGCATTAAAAAGCCAGGTCTATCCAATGATTATCACCAGTGGGAGAGGGGGTAAAAAAACCCAGAGCTCCACAGTGTTCATGTTTGTATTTTTAACAGAAACTATTATGCCTTGTCAATTTGTACCACATTTTGCAAATGAACTTGTTTGTATTGTGGAATATAGAAAAGGTGCATGATTAGTATGCAAATTGACCTCTGAAATATGAAAATGTACAAGACCAGAGTCTCATTTTCAACAAATTGTCGTATTTCCACTGGAAATACAGAACATTAGCTAGGGAAAGAGGTAGTTCCATGCTAAAGAGAGAATATTATCTAGTAATTAAAATGTGCAATAGTTTTCTACTTCAACTTGATATAGAGGCTGGGGTTTTTTATGTATGGTAGAGCAAGACATTTGTTAGAAAGTCTGTTTTGTTTAATTTCATTGCTCCTTAAATAAATGGTGATGCTATTTTCTTCTGTATTGTTAGAACATTAACACAGGCACCTAGTGCTCTTCAAAGGCGCAAGATGAAGTCCATTGTTCAACCAGGCGTGACTTTTTTCCTTCCTGAAAGAGGAAGCTCCCCTGAATCAGCATCTCTATTGCCATCCTTATAACTGCTGAGCCAGTATGGGTAATGATAGGGTAGTCCTTCCTAAAGTAATTCTCAAACATGCTGTAATACTCAGCTCTAAAGCCAGAGCCATTTTGGAGTCAAGGGTTGTTTGGTCCCCCAGCATTTCATCCTGCTGCCACAGCTGTTACTGCCTCAGGTAGTTATTTGTCTTACTGCCTGTCAAGTTAACCATTGTTATTGGAAAATACTGTCTGGCTTGAGCTGTGTGATCTGTAGTATGTTCTGAAATATCTGTCTACAATCCTTTTGCACTGTTTAACTTAAAAACACAATCTGAGTATCAAAATTTGATTCCTTATGTGCTGTTAAAGCACAGTGGATCGTGCTTTAGTTGTTCTTCAACATCTGATTGAAGAATTCCCCCCTAACAGAGGGCAGGATTTAGAAACAGCTCAGGACTTGTCTACCTTTTCTGTCAGTGAGGTCAGTGATGAAACACCCCTTTCTTTTTCAAGCCCTTCCAGAATGCCAAACATCTGAGCCAATACTGTTAATGAATGCCAGTAATTTCCACCCAGAATAGTTATTCCTTGTGCTATTTTATTACTGGATGCACTAAGGGAGACTTTTTTCCCAGCAAAGGAAATTCCAATACATATAAGTTGAAGTCTTTGGGGAAAATGATTTGCTGGCTAAAACAACCTTCTCATATTCAATAAGTATGCACTGCGTTTAATCCTCATGCAGCAACATAACATGGTATTTTTTCCTTGCTTGCTCTTATATCGAATGGCACTTGTCTGCCTAACAACGTATTAAAAGTATGGCTTGAATTCTGCAAACACGTCTCACTGTTCAATAAGGCTGGAACTTTTCTCATGTATTGATTGCAGTTCCCCCCAGCTTTACTCCACACTTCTCACACAACCTTGGCAAGTAGCTTTATCTTTCTACATCATAAATTTCCCATATGAGGAATGAATAGAATACTTCTTGCCCCACATGGGATCCTTGTGGCTCAGTTCATTAATGTGTGCAAAGCACTAAATAGAAAGAGGCACTACCGAAGTTCAGGGTCTCACTGTTGATAGAGCTGTGAGTCTATAGGCATTTGGTTATCACAGAGCAGAGGATGATAGGATTCACATCAAAGCCTTAGTGCAAATTTGTATAAATGCCATCTACATCTGGAGTGAGAACCAATTTGTACGTTACCTTCCCCCAAGAAATATTTACTCAGCTGCAGAATATTGTATTGTTTTAGGAACATCAAAACTGATGGGAGTTTCAGACACTCTACTGGCAGGAACATAATTAACTCACTCTTGATCAAATATTTCAGATGCAGGAATCAAAATAATTACATCTGCAGTCCCAGCTGAAGACAATGCACTGAGAAATATCAGAGGGGTCAGTTTTTGGACTCGTGTTAAATAGCACAGATTTGTTGATTTTGGTGGAACCATGCTGATTAACTGCAGATGAGGATCTGGCCTGCAGTGTTTCAGCTGGAAGCTTAGAAGAGAGCTGTGCTTTTGAAAAACAAGGGCACTGCATAGTTGAGCTAAGGGTTTGAAGTCAGAAAGGTTGTACTTTTCACTGGCACTGGGTTTTGCAGACCGTGCTGTCCTGGAGGAGGAATTCTGGTTGTTGAGGACTGTGTCTGTCAGTTTGTCCTCTAGGTCCATTAGGCTGGGAATATATCTAGTAGAGTATGATGTTAATTTCTTTATTAATCTTCAGTGTCTGTAGTGGGGTTTAATGCTTTAGTTGCTTGCTTTTCATTTAACAACATGCAATGAATTACTGAGTGCATTGTGTTTATCTCGCAAGATACACTTAATTTAATGCTAAACTATGCCAGAAACTGATTTGATTGACAGGGAAAAACTGCAAAATCCATCCAGGGCATCTCTGATGGGGATCCCTGATGTCTCAGCCTCCTTGACAGTGAGCTTGACAAAACAAAGCAGAAAGAGGACAAAATCCTGGATATAGATCAAGAATTTCTAACACTTAAATACTTTAAAAAATCGCTCCAAATGACTTTATTTTTTCCAAGCAACACTTGTTCAAAATGTTGGTGAGGGAGCAGTCACCATGGATGATTTAGGAAGCAGCTCTGAGAGTGCTCAACTTAGATGAAACTTTCTGTCACTGTTAAAGCTGACTCATGGCTTCATAGCTTACTTGCTCACTTAGCATTCAGTATGAAAGTGTCAACACCAAACTTTTAGACCTTCTGGACCCCTTTTGTCAGAACATAGGAGCTTCAGAAAAATGAATAGCACGTTGTGATAGTTTCATTGTGTTGGACTGCCATCTCTCATCTTCCTGATTCAGTCTTTGGCTGTTCTTCCTTATTCAGGTTATTGATTTGTTTGTGCAACCGTGATATTTTATAGTATTACCTCACGCTATTAAAGGACTTTATATCTCTCTGAATATTAAGTGACTTCCTCCAAACTCAATCGAATTACGAGAGGCTGTTACGAGACTTTGCAGATGGAGAGATGGATACTTAAGGACTGTTTTCCCCAAGAATGATTTAGTGGCAGAAAGCAGGGCTCTCCTGGCTGTGAGCTCTGAAACAAATGCTTCATTGCCTGTCATCGTCTCAGATGGTCACCATTCAGCATTTTAATTCTTTTTTTTTTTTTTCTCTTTTGCATTTCATTATGTATTTGCTGACTGGAAGGGGTGCTGAGAAAACACCTCAGCATTTTCTATTTTCTCCTATTTTATGATGTTGTAACATTCATCGCGCCTCTTCCAGTCGCGGTCTTTTCAGGTGGCACCTCCTTATTGCTCCCTTCCTTTCTAAGGAAGAAAAGACTAGGGGCTTTCTAACAGCTACAGAAGTGTCCCCTAGACAAAGGTGTTAATAGTGCCTTTGGTTCCTTTTTTTCTTGTAAAGCACACTCAGGAATGTGGACCCGCTAGTAAAATAAACAACCCCTGTGTACTTCGCCTTAGGATGTGATAACATCAAAGGGTAATTTATGGTTCTGTTTGCCAGGTGTCAGTTTGTTCACAGGGCTAATTGAAGTTGTATGGGAATATATATTTGTTCAGCAGTGAAGGGATCAATGAATTGATTTATTGTAAATTGCTGTCAACAGTTTTAGGCAGAGTTTATGTCTAGTGGTGCATGAGTGAGCACTGGAGATCCACACGGGCCAGTTATGCTGCCTATTCTTTCAGTGTTTTAGAAGAGATTCTGCTTTTCATGCGACCTTTTCTTATTTCTTGCCTATCAGGATTCAGATATGGCATAGAAATGGTAAAATGCAGAATGTGTCATGGTATTGTTCTCATTGGCACTGCAGGCCTGGAGAAGAGACTTTGCCTGCAAAAGGAGTGTGGCTCTGTTGGACCTTGGAATGCCTCAGTTTTCACTTCTGTTGCGGCAGTGGGCATGGAAATGGGCAAATAAAGAGATTTGCTTGTTTTTAAGCCTCCCATTCTTCCCCTATGGCCACAGTACTGTTCAGCACCACCACAAAGAGTGGTGCAGCACAGGCATCCCACACCTCTGTGTGCAATGGGGGTTGTTGCAGGGGATTGCTGCCCCATCTGCACAAGTCTGCTGTGTAGGGAACACAGGGTTGGGTATCATGCCCCAGGAGGAAGGACATAGGACTGAGCTCCTTGTGTCTACCACATACCACAGAACCAGCAGAGGCAGTGGGAAGAAAGGACTGTGTGCAGGACTGCTGCCACTCACAGCCATAGCTACACTATGGCATTGCTTATGTGATCCCAAGACTTGACCATTCATAGCTGAGCCTTCCTTTGGTGAACCTGCTCTAGTGCCTCAGTTTATGTTTAACACTTCTCCATACACAGGCTGGCTGTGAGTATACTTGCAGTGAGAGGGGTATGCAAGTGTGAACATGACAGGCTTTCCCCTGTTTTAATAATATGGCCATGAATTATGTATTTCTTCTAATCGGTGCATCATTTAATACATCTTTTCACTATTTAATGTGTATTAATCTGTTGTTTTAATGCATTTTGTATCAACATAACTTCTGCAGTTGGTCTCTGGTGGCTATTCTGTGCATACATAATTATCACATTTCCCAGAATGAAATAATTATTGAAATATATTTCTCTTACTGCCTGCCTTTCCTTCCAGCTCTTTTTCAGCAGCACCAACAGTAGGGTTTGTTACTAGATCAAAACATATTGACCTTCTTGTAACTGTGGTTTTGCATCTCCCTCCCTGATTACACCTAAGCACTACAGCTGGATATCCATATTCATGTTGCTCTACCACAGAAAAAATAGTCTATCTGCATGGATTTAGCAGTACATGCCTACCTGAAAAAGAGAGCTTTACCCTATCCATCAAACTGGGAATATACTTTCCAAGCCAAGAGAGCATCAGTGGCACGCTCTGCAGTGGTGGTGTTCTGAGTATGTCGTTTTAACATCTTGGGATGAATGCAGTGTAAAAAGCAAACTCAAAGAATAGAATTTGGGGACATTAATTCCAAGGCAAAACTTAAACAGGGAAGTTTACATTGGACATAAGGAAGAAATTCTTTACTGTGAGGGTGGTGAGGCACTGCAATGGGTTGCCCAGGGAGGTTGTGGATGCTGCATCCCTGGCAGTGTTCAATGTCAGGTTGGATGAAGCCTTGGGTGCCATGGTTTAGTGTGAGGTGCCCTTGCCCATGGCAGGGGGGTTGGAACTGGATGATCTTAAGGTCCTTTCCAACCCTAACTATTCTATGATGCTATATGTATGGCCACACAATGAGCAGAAAGAGAGGTTTGAAATGTTACATTGTGCCTACAGAATTTAATTAATGCTGCAAGGAATGGATCACCCTGATAAGCTGTTCAGAGTGCAAAATAAATAATGACGTGTCCATAATTAAAAATAGTGTTCAAAATCAACTGACCTGCATTTCTGATGCATTTCTTACCCTTGCACTAAGCGTGAAATATTCTGCCTATCTGCAAAGCGATAGGAGCTGGAAAAGTAATAGCCAGGCTACCCTAGGGAAATTTCCCACTAACTCGTGGGAACTGGGAGCATGTTTGCTCTGTTCTGGAACTGGCCAAATGAGCACAGACTGGAGTCTGTGAGTCTACTGGAGAAAGAAGGGATGCTTCCCATGTTTCTCCTGCCATAGTGAGGTGAAGCCATGGAGGAATGAGAATTGCTGCTCTGCTGACAGTAAAAAATTGTTGGAGACTAGGGATAGAAAGGAAAGCCACTTCTGCTCCCTCAAAAAATGCCCTGTGGAGCTCACAGTGCAAAGCCTGGTTGCCTCTGCTGATTTCCATCTGGAGCTTCAAGTATATTGGGACAGTCTTCAAATGTCTTTGTGTGATTTAGTGTACAAACTCTGCTGAAAGCAAGTGGGGCCGAAGGGCTGAGGTTGCTTGAGCACTTTTGAAAATGTTACCCTTTAACATTATCCTCAAAGATCAAAACACCAAATTGGATACACTAGCTTAAATGAAATTACCACTGCGTGCCTATCTTTTATCAGTCACTTTGCTCCAGGGCATCATCTGTTGTGGTCAGAAGAAATCTTTCTTGTTTTCCCACGCTGTAAATTGTACAGTAAGGGTCAGAATCTGGTCTAGGGCTCCCCACTATCTTGGTTCCAGCCAAGTTGCTTAGTGTGTGAATTAATCTTGCTAGCAGCAAAATTTAATCATCTAACTTGTTTTGAAGCATCTGGCACTGACAAAGGTATTGGACCCTTGGTCTCTTCTAATGCAGCAGTTCCAGTGTTTCAGAACTGAAGTGGAGTTAACATTCTTTGGATGTGAGCCTGTGGTCAATGGCCACCTATTAGCAAGATTGCTTTAGTTCAAAAACTGGTTGGAGCTAATCTCAGGGAATTTAAGAATTCAGAGCTTGGGATTTCATAATCATGAACTCGTAGACATGTGCCTAATTACAGAGCCACATTGAGGTGTGTCTTGGGAGAATTCCTGCTGCGCAAAGCTCTGCAAATATGATCTGAAACAAGCCAAAAGCTTTAATTCTGAATTTATTAGCTTATGACACCTTACCTTTCATCTTGCATTTACTAACATTGCCCTTTGTCTTCTGTCTGTACTCCAAACCTGCAGGCTATAAAAAAAAGAACATTCCTCCCTGTTTTCCTCAGTGGCCCAGCAGAGCAGAGGAGGTGGGAGTGAAGAGCCCTGTGGCTACTTGGCCAGATCACAAAATGCAATGTGAAGCCCTTTGGACTCCAGTGTATTTGGAGGGAAAGGATGATAACCCAGGATGGCTTTCTCTGTTTGCTGTTGAAAATAGTCTTTAGCATATATAAATTATATTCCTCCTTACCATCTCAGTTGTTCTTTCTCTTTGTTCTTTCGAAAGCTGTGTTTTCTTTCTCATCTCTCTCAATCTGTATTTATTTTTCTCTTGGCTTTCTCAGTCCTTTAAAATGAGTGGCAAACGTTTCATTTTGATGCACCTTCATCTCTGTTGTCTTATGGCTGGTATTTTGGGGAAGGGAATCATAGAATGGTTTGTGTTGGAAGGGACCTTAAATCAGCTCCAACCCCCTGCCACTGGCAGGGACACCTTCCACTAGACCAGGTTGTTCCAAACCCCTTCCAACTTGACCTCGAGTAATGCCAGGGATGGGGCAGCCACAGCTTCTCTGGGCACCCTGTGCCAGGGCCTCAGCACTCTCACAGGGAAGAATTTCTTCCTAATGTCTAATCTCAATGTCCCCTCTATCAGTTTAAAGCCATTCTTCTGATCCTGTCACTACATGCCCTTGTAAAAAGTCCCTCTCCAACTTTCTTGTAAGCCCTCTTTAGATACTGGAAGACTGCTACATGGTCTCCCTGGAGCCTTTTAGTCTCCAGGCTCAACAAGTTGAGCTCTCTCGGCTTGTTTCCATAGGAGCGGCGCTCCAGCCCTCAGTTCATCTTCATTGTCTTCTCTATACTTGCTTGAGCAGGTCCATGTCCCTAAAGCAGAAGGGAAGGAAATACTTCAGAGATGCCCTTAACAGAAGGCACAGGCCTGATGGGAACTGCAGTCTCTCCCCAGCCGCCAGCTGTGTAGACAGGCCCTATAAATCCCTGTACTCCAGCAAAAGCTGCCACTGCAGAGTATCTATGACAAGGAGGTGGCATATGGCAAGGTCTGTATTTCCCTGAGCAAATGCAGTGTCCAGCCGTGGCTGGACAGGCTGAGCATGAAGAGAAGTTGTTGCTGTCTTTGTAACACTTACAGAAATTTCAGCTTAACTACAGGGGACCCTTTTTCCTAATTACACTTGCTCTAGGAAGAGTTGAGGTTTTTTATATGGTGCATTGGCCAGAATCATTGCACAGCTATTTCTCAGGTGTGGATGTGTACTCTTACCTTATTAATGTGTTTGCACCAAGTTAATTAAGCGAGGCTATCTTTAGTGCTTCCATGCGAAATGAGCAAACCAGATTTGCACCTTTTCTGCATGAATTTTACACCTGAAAGGGAAGTGCTGAATCAGAACCTACTGCAGTAAGAAGTTTTATATCAGCAAGGCAGAAATGTCCCATATAAATATAGTTAACAACTGCCTCATATATCTGTAGAACTTAAGAAGGGTTCAGCTGATGTTTTATTTAATAATGACATGATGAAAACCTCGTAGAACATTAATAACGCTGAACACTTGGGCCCTGTAAAATGTCTGAGACCACTTATCTTCAACAGTGGACTTTTCAAACTGGTTTTGAGAGCAACAGTCTTTTTTACAAAGTTAAAGGGAATACTCCAGATAAGAACAATAGGACATAGCATAGCTGCTATCGAATATGCCAATGGTCTTGCCTACAAGTGGCGTTGAGCATTGAGAAGCTGGGTGCAGAGTGGGTGTCTATGCAGGGGCCTTTGTCACAGAATCATAGAATAGTTAGGGTTGGAAAGGACCTTAAGATCATCCAGTTCCAGCCCCCCTGCCATAAGCAGGGACAC
>JBCJKH010016798.1:0-10265 GCA_039877255.1 Loriculus beryllinus
TATATAGAGATTCTTAGTACAGCTACACAGACTTGGCAATTGTTAATTGGGCACCTTAAACCTAAACAATGCTATGACTGGATAACGCTGTCCTGGGAACTTGCTTCTCAGCTCTCTTTCTTTCGCTGACTTCAGTGTCCTTGCAGGTGATGTTTTCTTTACTCCCCTAATTTCACGGCAACAGTTTATCTCATTCTCTTGCCTCTGGATTGCTCACAAAATGTCCGTTGTCACACAGCCAGTCCACATCACAGAGTGGCTCAGAGGGAGCGGCAGAGGCGGGAGGGCATGTTACACCTTCTGTTAACAGAGAGAGCAATCTCCTCAAGAGACTCACCTCTGCCTCATGTTTCTCTAAGACTCTCTGCTCTTTTGCAGGCCAGAGGCAGCCTCCTGGGATGCCCTCCTCTGAGCACCCCAAACGGGACCTATGGAGATCAATGTCCCGCTCACACAGTATGGAGAGAAATACTTCGGCTCCTCACAGTCCAGCCTACTCCTCCCCTCCTGCTCACTGGTTACTCACTACTTTCACTCGGTGGCCAGGCGTTGCAGAGATGTCCCAGGTGCACTCTTTCCGGCTGGGATACTTGTCAGGCCAATTTGGACTGCTCATCACTCCTTCTGCACCACTCAGCTTGTGCTCACAACCAGCTTGAGAGAGAGGTCACAAGATGAAGTCACCGAGACAGATCTCACATAGGAACCATGTAACATCCTACATGTTCCTCTCTGCCCACCCTCAGCAGGGCAGAAACAGGGAAGGCTTCACTCACTGAACAAGATCTTTCAGTATTACTGCATAGTTCTGGTGGGTTTGTCCTGCACTCCTTTGAGCTAACTTAGCAGCTGGTGAAATAGACCATCTCATTCCCCTGGGCCTCAGTAACCTCATCCACCTCTTCACTTTCAGGTGTATTCTCCTGCTCCTCCATCTCATCTGCCCTTATGAGATGCCCTTATTCCAGCAACATGGTATCTAACCTCTCCAACCCTGTTGACTCTGATGCTATCTCAGCCTTGAGTTGTTTTGCCAACTTGGAAGGCTCAATCATCTCACCGAAAGATCAGAAAAGGACCAGAGGTCGTACACAAGAAGGCCTTTGCTGCACACAGTAGGGGTAGGGTGCAGGAAGAAGGGTAGTTCTGGCAGCAGCAAGCAGTTAGATCAGCTCATCCTTCATCTTCTGACTCAAACCCAACAATTAAATTGAAGCAGCAGTGACTAGTCAAATCATGATGTCCCACGATTGATCCTTTTGCTAAGCCAACTTCTTGCCCTCACACTGTCCATCCCCCATGGCCATACAGAGAGCCAGACTGGGGAATGGATGCAGTGAAAACAGGTCTCCTTCTTCATTTTATTAGGTAGTTTTTCAGCTAACCAGGGCTTTTTCAGTGCCCCACACTGGCATGTGGTATAAACATGGTACACCTGGCACGGAAGCATCCTGGAGCAAACTATGTTCAAAGCACCTTATCTTTCCTGAGGGCAGGGAGTGAGGACCTTACCTTCTTTACAGTCATGGCCATTTTCATGCAGCATGAACCCATTTCTGCACTGGCATGTGTAGCTACCAAAGGTGTTGACACATTCATGCTGGCAACCACCATTGTCTTTGGAGCATTCGTCCTTGTCTGGGCAGGATCAAACCAAGAAGCACTGAGTTGACAATGCGAAACACACAACCACAGTTGCCAGCTGGGAGTGCCATACCCAGACTGGCAGATACCAGTGTAAGCATCCAACCTCTGCTGCTGGATTAGTCCAGTCAGCCTTTTAGCCCAGATACAACTCTCTTCAATTGTTCTTTATTCCATAAAATGCATTGTAAATGGGTTTTATTATATAATGTAGGTTTTGAGTAGTTAAATACCTCATTTAACATATAGCAGTGCCATAGGTTATAAGAAACATATAGCAATGTGTCATTCTTTTAGAACAGAGTCCAGGAAAAGTATCACAAAAATTCACTAGCCTAGGCAAATATCCACTGGCCAGTCTTTAAATTTTCAAGTTTCTACATGCTCTGATGAGCCTCCATCTTTATACAGCTCTGTCCAAGATCACAAGCAGCCAGACAGAAAAGGGGATCTAAGGTATGAGTTGCTTCTTGGAGCTGAAATATGCCCCAGTGGATGTTCACTCTTTTGTGTTCAGGACTATACATTCTTGAATCTCAGTGCTCTGAGCATAGAATCTGCTTACGGTTTCCAGTCCAATTTAATTTATGAGCAGTTTATCTCTGATTTTTCTTGGACCAATATCCTCCCTTGACCTCATTAACCTCATCTGTCTCCTCACCATCAAATGCATTTCTAGATGAAACACACCCACCTCATCCTTCCTAAGATTTAATTAGCGAAGCCCTTAGGCCTGATTCTACTCCACTACTGTTTAATTCAAGGCCATTTTCCTCATCAACCTCCTCAAAAACAGTAATACTCCTTGGTGAAGACACAGCATGAAATTTAATTTCCACTTCCATACAATGTACTATTAACCTCCAGAGCTGCCTGTCAAGAAGGTACAACACTGACACCAAAAGCTACTATGGATTCAGAACAGAGGATCAGCATGCACTGCTTTGATGGAAAGGATTGCTATACAGAGGACTTTTGGAAATTTTCTAACTCTTTTAGTTTCAGGTCAGGATCCCCATTGCTTCCTGCTGTGGAAGGACTGGAGGTATGGATTTCATCAATGTATCTTGTTGACACTACACTATGAAACTGGACCAAACACTGCACTGAGAAACCGAGATGAAAAGTGACACAGCAGAGGGCAACCATGGTTTTTAGCTGAAAATAACCATGTCAGGCTCTGCCTGATTTGACAGGAGGTTGAAGAAAATTCCCCCAAAACAAGAGGCTCAGTCAGAGGACACAGGTAACCAAGTGAAAGAATAGAGCCACGTACCAGAGAAGTAGTGAACTTTAAAGCCTTTCTTGGAGACTGTGTTGTCTGATTTGAACTCCAGTCTCATGTTGTTGCCATACGATGTGATTACTTCGGGCTTCTCTGAGCCACAGAATTTGCCATGCAGCTTGGAGTCAGAAGCCAACCCACTACGAACCTCAACGTAGTCGTATTTACAGACCTGCCAAGAGAGGAGAAGATTTTTCAGCTCCACCGACACTGAACAGAACATTTCAGAGGAAGGGGACAGAGGCTTGACTGAAGAAACAGAAACAGCTTGCTACTCAAACACACTCCTATCTTCCCCAGATTCTCCTCTGTCAGTGTTCTCATCCCCTTTCATTGCTTCTCTCACCTTAAAGCATGGGTGTGTTTCCAGATTAGCAAAGGTTCCATGTAACTTAGCTAAAATAATTACTCTGACTTTATCCAAGAACCTGACAGTGTTGAACGAACTTCTGCAGCCTGCTGAATTAAGAATCACTGCTCCCATTTACAGTGGGAAACTAGAACCTGAATGTTTTGTTCAAATTCTACCCTGCCCTTAGCAGGGCAGGGAACAGAGTTTTTTACTGGCTGTTTTGTTTATCCTTGAAGAACTGTACTTCATTGTTCATTTTCAATTATTTTCCTGCAAAGACAGCCCTGGGGAAGGGGGGGGGAGGGGGGGGGTGGGGGATGATATACTTACTAGGGATGGAAAACACCTACAGTTACACAAAACTGGTAGAGAAAAGAAGCCCATTTATAACAGAACACTTTTCCACTCCAAAGAGAAAGTGGATCCAGACTTCAGGGAGAACAATCACTGTCAATGGCTTATTAATGTAAAGGCTGGGAAAAAGCCTCCACCAGCAAGACAGAGTCTCCTTTTCCTTGTACTCCAAGCATTTATCCAGTTCTGAGTTATCCAGTAGTCACACCTCTGAGATGCAGGGACTGGTTACGTACATCATTGCCTTCCAGCTCAAACACTTCGAACTGCAGAGAGATCCGGTACTGGGTTGGAGCTACCACCTGCCAGACGCAGTTTTTATTAGTAGGGTATTCCTTGGGCCATCCAGGGCTAGTAATGGTCCCATTGAGCTTGGTGATGAAGCCCCCACACGCAGCTGGAGAGGCAATAAATGAACACAAGTTTTACTTGGTTCTGTTCAGACACACAGATTGGGCCACACTGTTAGCTATAAAATTAATCAGATCCTGGTTGGTAGCACATTTCAAATCCTGGCCTCCAGAATAGGTAAAAATGCTGGCAGCTGTGAAGAAGACAGAAACCTCACCTTCACTCACCAGTGAAACACACACAGTGAGGCTATGACCTTGAGAGCCACTTAAATAATGTAAAATTGATCTCCTTTTTACTTTCTAACCTTGGCCTTAGAGAGTGATAGTAGCTTCAACTGTGGACCAGCTGACTTGATATGCACAACATATTTGTAAATGCCAGCTTGGCAAATTTACCCACATTCAGTCATACAAATCATACTATTTCAAGTTTATTAGCGATGGAATAACTGGAAGATAATGGAAGCCTAGGAAGACACCCCTATCAGCTCTTCAGTGACTTATTATATGTGGACTGCATCTTCTTGAGGGAAAACTGAAGACAAGGCCAAAGACTTTACTTTATTATCCAATTTCTTTTAAAAACTTGGGACATACCAGCTTCATCCTCTTGTGGGAGGACATGGCTTTTACATCAAAGGAATCCATCTCAGTTTGCTCTTTTGTTGCAAAATTCTATTTGCAATAAAGCAAACCCAAGGGAGCAGCTTCGACACAAAAAGAGTGGCAAGCATGTCAGAAGAAACAAAAGCAATTTACTCTGATGTGCCTTGCTACGATTTCAAAGATTATCCTTCCTGTATTGCCCACAAATGAAGTTCAAAATAGGAGACTGAGAGTGAAGTTCAGAAAATGCTTGCCAACTTATACCAACTTGTTTGCTCAAAACTGCAAGAAATTATTGGAAAAAATGGCACCTAACTCTGGCCTTACCAAGTCAATAGCAGCCTTTCCCAGACAGTGAAAAAAATCAAGTCAGGGCAAACCGTGTGACTTTGAAAGCACCACTCGGTGTGGAGCTCCTTACATATCTCAGCCAAAAGGAAGAGCTAAGAGACAAGAACAATGGGTGGATTCTCACACACCAACAGCTGTATTTTTGGTAGGAGCAAACACTAGTTTCAAGAGATCAACTGTGTAAATAGAAAGCTGACAGGAAACAGTTTCTACTGAAGACGTGTTGTAGGGTTGTTTTTTCCCCTCCCATAACAGAAGGAAATTTACTCCTCAGTATGCAGAATGTCTGGTTTGCATGCAAGCAAAACATGGATATTTTATTCTGTAAAATAAATTTCTTTTAAAAATAAGTAATTCAATCTTATATTGAAATACTTTTGTGCCATTTAATGGTTAGGTTATAATGCCCATCCTCCCTTATATTGCACTGTGAGAGAGCTGGTCTGAGCAGGAATCTCTGGTTATGAAGAGCAAATGGTTCTAGAGATGTTTACCAGTACAGAATCAGTATGCTCAGTTTTTCAATCAAAACTAGTTTTTCAATGGAAGGTGTTGGCAAAACAAGGATTTTTTTTCAGGTGGGGAAAGATAAACAGAAGCAAAGAAGATCCAAGGGCAAGGAAAATCATCTCCAAGATTGTAGTACCCATATGATACAGACAATCTGTAGGTTACTTACCTTCACAGCTCTTTTTATCTGCTGTCAACTCATAGCCAGGCTCACAGGTGCATTTGTAACTGCCCAGTGTGTTCTCACAGTGCTGCTCACAGCCACCATTGTCTGGCAGAGAACATTCATCCACCTCTGTCAGGAGAAGACCAGAACAAGTCAGTTTCCTGACCACTCAAACCCCCTCATGTTTCTCATGCAGCCCTTCAGGACAGAAGGACCAGAGCACCAGTTGATAAGCCAAGCCCATGGAGCTGCTGCAAACCTCACAAGAGCTAAAGCACTCTTAGCACCAAAACCATAAAGGACTAAGAGTACTGTTACAATTCAAGAGTGCTTTTTCTGGACAGGAGCAGGAAAACATGATCTCCTGTAATGACTTCACTGCTTTTTGTTCTCATTTGCCCCTGTTTGGTTTTTAAATTTCTCACTCTCTTGCGTAACTTGAGCTACCATGAACCAGCCCATCATGGTGCCCACAGTAACTGGAGCTGCAGAAGGCCATACCCCACTGAGTGGGGTGCAATGAAGGAGCTGTGAGAATACACAAGTAATGCTTCTTTTTCACAGACGCGTGAAGACTTACTACCCTAGTCTTTGAATCCAGGATCTTCCAATTACATCTCAACAGCCTGAACTGACATTTTAATATACAGATAACCAGATGTCCTGGCTTCTCACCCTGACCCTGTGCAAATAGATGGTTTCATTAACATGGTTGTGGTGGACTGGCCTCAGCTAGCAGCTAGATTCCCACCCAGTTGCTTGTTCATTCTCCATCCCCACCCTCCAGTGGAATGGGGGAGAATATAGGAAGAAAAAGAACGAGAAAGTTCATGGGTTGAGATGGAGAAATTATTCACCAATTACTGTTGTAGGTAAAACAGACTCAACTCTAGGGAATTTAACTTAATTTATTGCAAATTTAAATATTTGAGTATTGATTTGGGCATTGGGAAACACTGGAAAAAAAAAAAAAAAAAAAGAAGAAACAAATGTTGAAACATTTAGGGAAAATACCTTTCTGTCCCCCTTTCCCAGGCTCAACTACACTCCAAAATTCTCTCCTCACCTTGTATCACCACAGCCTAAACTCAGTCCGTTCAGCAAGGCCATGAGCATGCAAAAGGCAGTAGGGGATGGGGAGCTACAGCCGGTACATGAGTCTGCCAGTCCTTCTTTTTCACACTTTCCCCCCACCCAGGTCCTGGGTCCTCCGTGGGCTGCAGGGAGTATCTGCTCTGCCATGAAGCATCTCCACCTTCTGCTCACTAAGGAGGAGGTAACACCTCATACTAAGTGCAACATCTCCTACTAAGAGTAACACCTCTCACTTCGGTGTTACCTCTGCTGTTTGGCACTTTTTATTCCTTCTTGGTTTGTGTTTTCACAGAGGTGCCACCAACATAGCTGATAGGTTCATCTGTGTCCTGCAGTGGGTCCACTCTGGAGTCAGCTTGAACCATCTGTCTGGCACAAGGCAGCCCTGCAGCCTCTCACTGCCAACACCTTGCCACCTACACCCGATATAACGTTACAGTTACTGCTATGTTCATCAAATAGGAACAGTCTTGACTAATCATTGTAGGTTCCTTCCAACTGAAATATTCTGTTCTCTTCTATTCATAAAACTGCCTTCCTGCAAAGCCTTGCCACAGTCAGAAACCCCATACTGCAACAGTTCTAGACCAAGCAGATTTTATTTTCTGGTCTGCGGATTAACTATGAAGAAAGCAGAGTATTTCCTTACTGCCCCATGACAGGTTCAATAGCTTCTAACATGGCTGTAAATCACTTGTGTCTGCAAGAGCAGTAGTAGCGTTTGTTTATGCATTTTTTACATAAAAAATATAAATACATTCATTTATGACCATCTGTTTCACAAGGAAAGCACGCCAGATTCAGGTATGTAACTTTGTTCCCCTACAAATTTGCAGGAAGAGTTCAGATTCTAGAGAATGACTTGCTGCAGGCCTGAAAGTCTCCATTTAGTACTAATCCCTGCCAGTCAGCCTGCACTTCTGTCAGCTCCTGAAAGAAGCCAAAATGTCTTTAGGAAGAAGTATTCTGTGTTTTTATGGAACATGAGAAATTTAAACAAGGATGTCTAGGCACTGTGAACATTGTTCAGGGTCTGAAATTAAATACCACAGTATTTGCCAGTGATCTTGCAATTGCCTTTTGTCACCGTCCATTTGGATCTCTCAAACTTTATTCAACTAATTCTTTTCTTTTGTGCATAAGTGCATGGATTAGGAATTACAGGCCACAAATTATGAAACCTTGTAACCGGAGTAAGCGAATAAGTGAATTCACATGATAGACTGCTCCAAGCAAAGGTGTTTGTGCCCTGCTGTGTTTGCTGTATTTCTTAATAAGCTCATGAAATTATGTTTATTTCACAGAGTACATTGTCCTGTACATCTAAGAGATCCAAATGGACCATGGCACCCTTAACATGAGACATAAGTTAAAGTAGGAATAAATAAAGCACTTATGCAATCCAAATATTGGCATTGCAGCTATTATTTCTGTAAAACCGTCACTGAACCCAAGAGAAACATGAGTATCTACTTTGCAGCAGCTTGGCAGGTTTTTTCCCAAGTGGTTAGATACTTGGTTCTTGCCTCTATTCAACTCAGCAGGATGCTGGTAAAGGACCATGTCTTGGGTCTAGCTCTTAAGAAAAATCTTAGTCTTATTTACATCTTTCTGTTTCTTTTTGTCTTCTAAAGCACTCGGAAATTTTCTCTGGGATTCTACTTGCATTCAAATTCACCTTCTTCCCAAAGGTTTCCTTTGGAATATAACTTAGCGGAGAGTTGTTTGAACACACTGTATCCAGTACCAGTATTTTCTTTGAAAATGTGCCCTGGCATTCATAAGTGGAGTTTACATTCTGTCCAGCAGTGCAACACAAGGCATCAGTGCCTGTACTGATACTGACCCAGCACTCTTTCATTCTGCCTTAATCAAGGAGGTGGCATTCGTGCCTCAGCATCAAACCTCTCTATAATCCCAAAACCATTTGTATATAAGCTTGGCATTGGCGATTGTACCGGAAAGTCTAACAGCTCTTAACTGCAAGTAGATACAATGGTAACTGATCACTTTGAGATGACAGTAGATTGAGGGATGAATGGTCCCAAACTTCGACCTTGTGAGGTAATAGATCATGTACCTTTAAAGAAATTTGCTGCAAAGCCTGCTTTATTGATGGTTGCATCAGATGCAAACTTCATCCATACTTTATTTGAACTGGATTTGATATCTTCTGGCTTCTCATAGCCACAGAAGTGACCAAGCAGTGGGCTGTATTCAGTTAGGCCATCTCGGATCTCCAGGTAGTCATAAGAACACGCATCATGCCATTCAATCTGCAATAGGAAAGGGATATGACTGTAGCTCACTAGTATGAGTGCTCTGAGTTAGGCTAGCTACCCAGTTTGACTCTGGACAGAGATCAGTTCCAAACAAGCATCCCAAACAACTGGTCACAACTACATACTTGCCTCATTGCTGCCACTGAGCTCTCCTGCAGTGGAAAATGCATTCAAGCCTGGGCACATCTCAGTTCTACTGTTATTTTCATGGCTTCCTTTTGGTGAAGCCCAGTCCATGACTATCTAACAAGCTGTTTTCCATGGGAAGTTGGAAGGAATAGAACAACTATAATCAAAAAAGTTAAAGAAATAGCTGTGGGGTCACAGCTAGGAGGTGGCGGTGTCAGCCCTTTCCAGGACAAGTACAGTACAAGTACACAAGCCACAAGAGTCTATGGGGTTGATGGGATTTATCCAGATCCTGGCCATTCCTATCTGTGACTTATATATACATCAGTAGCCAGAAACAGATCACTGGACACCTAGCCAAAAGTGTAAGAGATTCTATAACCAGTAGGAGAAAAGCCTTTTTGAACTCTTCAAAGCCTGTCTGCCATCTGGGAACGTGATGTTTCCTTGGAGCGTCACAAACATCCTGCAATCTGCCAAGCCCTAATGACACCTGGATTATGACCATTCAATTTCATTTGACCAGGCTGAAAATTTAAGGACTCATGAGTCCTTACTTAGCATCATCTACAGTGTTGTGCTCCTTCTAATTCTTGCTGTCTAGAGTAACAGTTTTTGAAAACTCGTGTTTAAAACTTGGCTTCAAAATGAGCAAAATTCTGGTGAGAAGAAATTATGTTAGGAAGGACTCAAAACAGGTGGGTTTCTTTTTTTAATATTATTCATGCCACTTTCTTCTTCATTTTAAAGTATCTACAGAGGCAAAATAATATTCACAATATAATACAAAATTACATTTCTCACCTCGAAGGCTTGGAATGTGATTCCTATGTGAAAACCCTCAGAAACAGTGATCTTCCAGATGCACTCTTTGGAAGGTCTGTAGTCATCTGGATAATTGGGCGATTGGATCTGGCCAGCATCTTTGTGAATTTCTCCACCACAAATAGCTTCATAAAAAACAAGTAGCAAAACCACAAGATTGCAGGTTTTTCATTAGGTAAGGCTTGCTCCATAAATAGTCTTGTTCCTTGTGCAAATCTATATCAATACTGCTTATTACACAAAGGCAGCATACAAGTCATGGAATTTTTACAAATCTAGCATTTTGCCTTAGTGACAGTGTCTCCTGTCTTTC
>JBCJKH010016802.1:0-13064 GCA_039877255.1 Loriculus beryllinus
ATCCCACTGTCCATGTCAGTGACAAAGATGTTGAACAAGACCGGTCCCAACACCGATCCCTGAGGGACACCACTCATCACTGGCTCATTTATGTATTATTACACAAGTAAAAGGGTACATCACAGATGCATCTCTATCAATAACAACAAAGAAAATTAACTAGTCCTCATCTGAGACTGTGCCAGGTATGGATTATATAGAAAGCAAGAGAATGGAGCTAACATGAACAGTATGTGTTGATGAATAAATAAGTGTAGATCCTAATAAAATTCCTGGTTAAAATTTAACCATCTGAACAGAAATTCTTCAAATGCTTCTAGGTATTTTTTTGTTTTACAGTCAGAAATGACAAATGCTTGAAAATATGACCAGGGAAACATACCTAGTTTAGTTCACCTAGAGAACTCTGGCAACTTTTAATTTCAGTATCTTCGAAGTTCCAGAAATCACATAAATTTGTTTGGGATTATCTTCTACATCAAGTCACCATGCCAAAATGTAAGAACTATCTACATGCTCTATTACTATACTTCTGTTATTGGAGCTAGCTGGATGAGTTGGATAAGTTTAGCAGCCTTACAGAAAACTAACCCACCCCTAAACCTGTGACTGGATAAAGCATAACACAAACCTGCATCTTGAGTAAACAAACCCTTTCCTTAGTCCTAGTATTCATCAGACTATACATACAATCTCCTCTGAATACACCTTCCAAGCCCTCAACAGTACAGAGAACAACCTACTACACCTTTCAGTGTATTCAGTGTCCAATACTGCAGAGATTTGTTCACCCAGGATTCTAGACCTTACAAAACATCAAATGGATTCCAAAGCGGTTCATGTACAAGTTGTTTGTTTTTCTTCTGAGGGGAGAAGACTGTATTTATATAAACAGAATCATTGCTAAATGTAAATAATCCATTAAAAGCATCATTAAGTCAGGCTGTCCAAAGTTTCAAACACATCAAACTGCCTGTACAGACTAACAGTTCCATTCCCTCACCAACACATGCTGTGATAAAAATCTTTAGTTAAACAAACTGGTTTTCGTCTCCAGTCTTACTCATTTTGCAAAATGAAACTGCTCCGAGTTTGAATCACTCTCTTCTATACAGTAAGCTATTCTACAGAAAATGGGAAGTGAACTGAAGAATAAAAATGAAAGAACTGGTCATGTTTATGGCACCTACAGGTTGCTTGAAGAAAATTAATTGTATCTCTAGCTCACAGTATTTCTACGCGATATTGGGTAAATCATATTAAACCAAACCTTTTGTCAATACCAGCAACTAGACATATCAAATATTTGTTGGTCCACAAACTCAGACCTAGGAATATGATTTGTAGAAGCGCCACAAGTAGCTACAATTAAAATTTCAGCATATTAGCACCAGAAGGGCAGGGACTAAAATGAGACTGAAACCTATTCGCAGTTGCCAGAACATCCCAAGTCAGTAGCAACTTCTGACTGAGTCACAGGTTAAGAGTATCACACAGACAGACGCTTTAGTGTCAAGCTCTCAGGTACTGTAGAAAGAAATGCCATAAAATAGTTCAGACTCACACTGAATGTTTCTCTAAGAGTGAATTTTGAATAACGTACAAAAATGAAGGCTTAAGCTAGACGTCAGATATTTTAAAGCTGCTCATATGAGCAGTGTTAACATAACTGATGCTTATAGCTGGTAGAAGAAAAAAGGCATCAATGTCATTAAAGATTATAAGATACACAATGGGACAACAAGAGGGCGCAAAAATTAAAGCTGTTCTGGTAACTTCAAATCTGTCACTGTCCCACTTCGGCTTACTTAATTTTGCAACCATAGAAGATTTTTGGTCTAAAGGAAGCTGCATGCAAGATGTTTATATGTTTATGTTTTCTGTATAAACATCATTCATTCAGTATTCTGAAAAGTTCCAACGTAGCAAGGCAGATCTGTTAGGAACAATACAAGCACAGTCGACCCTGTTCAACTGTAGGCCAATAGATTAATTTTTAAATACATCATTCAGCCTCACCAGATGGCAATGTACCAAAAACCTCTTGCTCTTTTTTTTTTTTCCTACTTTTAGTATAAGCTGAGTCTGCTTTATATTAGGACCTTTGTTTATTGAAAAGGGCACAATGTTTTACCTGTTGGATCTCTTGCAAGGAGATGGACTAGACTGCTCGGAGGAGCTGGTACTCAGAGTGCTGTCAGGACTGCTGAGAGAGCACACGCGGTCAATGTTGAGGGTGTTCTGGCAGGCTTCGCAGTCGAGGCTGCCTTTACACCTACCACACAAAAAGAAAGTGAGCACACATCCCATTTCTCATTTGTTCTTTCTGATGCCATTGACTTAAGTGTAATTATGGAATAAAAAGGGTCCAAATCGTGGAAAAGATCCCTGAAATGCAAATTAATATCGAATTCCTTTTGTCTTTTACATCTAAAACAGATTTCAAACCTTTTAGTGTTCTTTTGAAATTCTAGGGTAAACATGCATTTTTTGAAACCTACTAAATTGAACAAATTTTTCACTGAACCAATACTAAAACAAATAAATTCAAGCTTTTAGAACTCACTTCAGAGCAAGTTCAGTGCGTTGAAATATTTGACAAAGCTAAGGTTTAAAATACATGTTCCTCCAGTTCAGAATCATTACAAGTAAAAATAAAAGTCAAACAAACATTAAACTTTTAAGCCCTCATTGAAAATGATACATGCTCATTTGATAACTTTGTGGAAGAAAACTCCTTTGAGGGACCACACTCAGCATCTGCTTTTATACCCAAATGCACACTTTTTCAAGCTGATAGACAAGTATTTTTTACTCATATATGTAATATTATTTACTGGATGCTACTGCTAGAATGCCACCATTGATTATACAAAGCCGTAAGATTAACCTTTGACAAATAAATTGGGTATGACAGTATTAAGATGAAAAAGCATGCTGGGCCTGAAAATAAACTGGTTTGAAAATGCCTAACATGCATAGATTAAAGATGCAGACTTCCAAAAGGATTTTTCCTTGTCAAATATACTGCTACAGAGTTACCTTCTTAGTGAAATTTGATTGGACGTGCACTGTCGTTTTGAGTGCAAAGTCATTAAATGCGGTATCTATGCTAAGGCAGTTATATTTAAGGAGCACCTTAACAAAGGTACACGTCGATTCTTACTCTGTCAGTGAATGCGCTCGTCCTATGTCATCATCATCTGTGTCACTGCTGATGGTGATCACACTGACTGCTGGGCTGGGGGAGCTGGCAATGAAGATAGCCTGGCGCTGTTTGGTTGCAAGTGGTGAATCAGGATCCAGCCTGACCGATGCTTCACAACAGTTACTTTCCTGTCCTTCTGAGTTAAGATTGTCCTGTGCTTCTATACAACTTATTCTCTTTACAGCCTTCAGGTTAAGTATCTTTGGAGCTATAAAGGCTGAATTTTGGATATTGGTATTCTGTAACACATTGCTCCTGTGAAGAGAACACACCATTTGACATTTAGTGAATCTGGAGCAACAGACCTGAAAACTGCCAGATTTCCTGCAGAGATTCTCCCTGAAAACAAAAGCAAGGATTACATCTAAAGGCTACCAGCTTAATACAAGACTGCTGATACTGTCCTCTGCAAATACTCTGTATAGCAGTGGGACATACTTTCTTTAGCAAGCAGCTGAAGAATTTTTGGCTACCAGTAAAACTGTTCTTAAGATGATTGCAAGGTATACAGCAACCCTGATATATAGTATCTCTTTTTTTTATTTTCAGTTGTCTAAACCTGATATATCTTCATCCACAGAGGCTTAGGAATATCTCATCACAGCTACCTCAGTATATCCTTATACCTTCCCAAAGGCTATGAAGACAACTTAGCACATGCTATTTAAGAGGAGCTAAAACCTCTTACTATTTCAAGTATTTTTCCACTTAGCCTGTATTATCAAAACAACATTGAAAATACTGGGCAGAAAAGACAAACTTTCCCAAAAGACTGTTTAAGTGAAACTGCCACTAACAGACATGCCACCACCACAGGCCATTCCCCTGTCTGCTGAACAGCAATGACAGCACCATCTTTGAATGTTAGAAACACTCTACCAACCTGTTCTGACAGAGTCTGTTCCTCTTGGTAGCTGCAGGCTGAGGCCAGACAACATGTGCAATGCCCACACTAATTGGCTGAGGGGCAGACAAGGTTATCTGATGTGTTAGAAGAGGCTGCGGTATCACTGAGCTGTAATGGGTGCCCTGGGTAATCACCTTCCTGAGGAGATGCAAAAGAAGTTTGATATTGTAACTCATGTGCATCAGCATCCACAGATCTTGTTAAATCAAAGCCATTAAGGTGTCACACACAAATATGTGGGCTTACCCCCAGTCTCCAAGCCTCTGTGGGCCAGCCACAGGATCAGAGGCTAGAGATGTAGCAGGAGCTGCCACCGGCGCTACTTGCTGCCACGCAGGAACCAGTATTTGCTGGGTCTGATTTGACCAAGTCTGCTGGAAGCAGAGAATATTTCATGACATGGAGAATGCCTGAATTTACATTAGCTGCTTGGAGCTCAGCACAAAACAGAAAAGGGGCTGCAACAGAAATTGACAGGGCAAAAGTATTTACTAACTGATAATAAGATTTTTACTTGAAAGCAAGCCAACCTGAGAAAGGATTCCTGCTCGAATCTGGAGTGGCTGAATTGCATGGGCTTGGGTCACCAACGGAACTGCGTTATCCACCCTCAGGGAGAAAGTGGTGGGTTTACTATGGTTTGTAGGAATTCCTATCAGAGAGAAAAAGACATACCCCAACTTTCAGCAGAACACCAGTCTTGCATACGCTTTCTGAGCAAAATGCAAACATGAAGGATAATTTTATAAGCTATTCTTTAATGTGTTTATAATCTGATTCCATAGTTAAGACTTTTGAGCCAAATAAGTCAACACCTAAAAGATCTGTGTGCCATTACTTACCTGCACAAGTTTTGATGCAGTAATTGGCATCACTTGATGTTGCCAATAGCTATTTGTTTGGAAACATATAAGACATTGGAATGACTTTGGCAGAAAGTTCTGCAGAGCTAAGTGTTTACTCTTGATCACAGAGGTTACATTAAAAGCATCAGAAAGGAAGCAGAAAGTAAGCAGAATTGAATTTCAAAGCTTCTCACAAGTGACTCTCGCACATCTCATGCTCTGTATTTACAGCTAGCTGAAACCCACTCCTCTCTGCTTTTATAGCTGGCAATGACATGCATTAAATGCCCTATTTGTTACTATCCCTTTTGTGAGAAACAATATAAACCTTTCTGTGTATACCATCACATGTTTGCAGCAGATTCCATAAACCTATTCCTCTCTTCATCAAAATAATGCAAACCATAGAGCTGTTAGAATATTACCACAAAAGCATAACAGGAAACAGATGCATTTTATGCTTTGCATATATTTCATTATTGTCACAGGAAACTAACAGATGTATAGGAACACTGCAATTTTTGACATAATAATGTTAAACAAAATGAAAGAGGAAAGAGATACTACAACAGAATAGTTATGCTAGAAAAAAAAATGCTGTATGGGCAAATACACTGATTTCACATCTTCTAAGTGCACTCTGTCTCTTGTGTTTTAGTCAAAGACTTAGCAATGGGTGTTCGGAGGTACTACTAAAGAACTATTAAACTAAAGGTTGAAAGTGTTTTGGTTTTGTTTTATATCTTTACAATAAAGGATGAATGAAAATCTTCATCTGATCCAATTCTCTCAAGTCATAACACAATAGTAAGTTATGACAATACAGTCCACAGCTTTTAATTTTGAAACACTGCTGATCAATATTTTCCACACAGGCCTCTAGAAGAGCAACATCTTCACTCTGCCAGAAGTAGTGAGCTTTAGCACTTCAGATATTCAACAGAACAGCCAAGCAGAGAAACCTTGAAGCAGTGCCAGATACCATTAATATCCCTCTCCCCTCGTGCTAGCAACTCATTACCTATGTGATGGCCACAACATATTCCCTTCATTCAAGCTGTAGCAGAATTTAAATTTGGAAATTTATCGTCATACTAAGAATATAGTATATAGATCACAGATAAAAGTATTTCTCTGTACTGTTTCCTTTTCCATAATCACTTTATTCATCTGGGCATAAGGAAAACAGTAGGGTTTTTAAAGTATGTGCTATGTCATTGTCTAATGCATACAATTTAAATAAGAAATCATTTAACCACACTAAGTGCTCAGCAAGAAATCTGTCTGAAGCTATGCATTTAGTTCATACAGCCTCTGACACCGCACGGTGACTACTTGGAGCTTTCACGAGTTTCTGAAACCCAAGACAGATGCAGCAGCCACAAATAACATTACTGAGAAAGCCTGCTGTATCTGTCTTTATCTAAAAAGATAAGAGACTTCCTGGGCTCTAAGTTTAGGTTGAAAGTGTTCTGGCATTTTGTCTGGTTTTGTTTGTTGTCAATCCCCCTTATAAAAAGACAAAACAAGTGCTGCATGATACATTCTGAGATCTACATGAAGTTTTAAAGATTCCTCCAAAAAACTAAGACCTACGTTTGCATTATACAAATGCATTTGTTTAGGGAAACAGAGGGCAACTGCGTTACCACGTGTCTTTCCAGAGACGCCTATGCTTATCTGGATGTTTTCTACATTGGGGAAATACTTTTGTGCTAGCATTTTCACCTCACAATCTTCCAAATGGCTCTAAGAATTGAATTTTCAGCCAATTATTTCTTACAATAAATACAAAATTGTACACTTAAATCAATCTTACCCTTTGTAATAATACAGGAGAGTTCAGCCAAGTTGCCCTTTCCTCCTCACAGCACAATGTAAGGAAAATTCTCAAAGATTCCGTGATGTGGTTTTCAGACGTGAGAAGCCTGTGGCAGCCCTATCACGCTGTCCCAGCTCATCATAACCATAAGACAGTAAACATGACACTGTTTACACTGGGCACCTATGCCCTTAAAAGAAGTCCTAAGTTTCCTGATGTTTTCTTAAACATTCACAGTCCAACAAAAACTCCCAACTTTATTGTCCATATTTGCCATAAGAAGTGTTATTAAAAAAACCAACACTGACATTCCCTTTATTTTTCTTGTTTCCTCTCAAATTTTATTTCAGAATACCCTCCAGTTTTGCTTCAGCTCTTACAGTGTTCCTCTGGTTTAACCAAGATATGCATACACACATATAAGTGTGTTTGTAGCATAGGAAGATGGGCTCTGGATTGCTTAACTAATTCTCTGCAGAGGCTGATTCGCAATTTCTTTGAGAAAGGTGCAGTGTATCTGGACTTGACTTACATGCTTTTTTTCTTTTTAATCATCAAATTAAATTATTTTGAATATATAGCTTAAGTGGATATAACAGAAAACCCAAATATTGCTAACAGACAGTGACGTTTGTACTTTAGGAACTGTAAGAATTACAGTTAAACATACCTTGAATAGTTGAAGGACATATAATCAATGCCTGTTGGAAAACATCACTGCAACCAAACTGAGCAGTACCTGCCTGCAGCGGTATCCCTTGGTGCAAAACTGAATGAGCAGATGCAGTTAATGCCTATGGGAACAGATGCAATACAGACAACATCATAACTGCGAATCGAAATCTCTCACATACTTGTCCCACCAGCTTATATAATAAATAAAATAACTTCTACAATTTAAAGATTTCAGACATTTCACAGGGAATAATGCCGTTTGGCCACCGGAGGGCACTGCAGTACAGCACTGCTTTGCCATGGCCGTTTGTGACAGACTGAAACCTAATTCTAAATGGTTTAAGAAAACACAAGAAAAAGCCGAGAGTACAGTATTTCGTCAATTAACAGATACATTTGGTTTTAAAGTATAAAATTAAGTAGAGAAACTGCCTTAACTGAATTTATAACTATAAAAAATAGAAATAAATAAGTGCTTTTACCTGACTTCTCAGCGGACCAATTTTGGTAAAGTTCGCAGTCAGGTTAGCTGTACTGCCTGAGGCAACTGGTCTCATAAGTGATGTTTTATTGCGATTACTTAAGTCATACAAATTTGATCTGCATTTGCAAATATCCATGATGTGAAAACAGGACTTCACTCTAACAAAACAAAAACAAAAAAATAAAGTTGCTTAAATTAGAATTTCCTGTTGTTAAATGTATAGAACAATTACCTGAAACAAGGGGGGGGGGGGGGATATAAAATAGTTCAAAGCCCACATTTCCCATCAGACACAGAAGTAGGAAAAAGAAATACTGTTACTATGATGTTCATGTAAAGCCTTTGTAATGCATATTTTAAAATCAGGGATAAATATTGCTACTTCCTGCTCCCTGCATCTAACACTATTTTTTATCAACTGTTAACTGTTTTTAACAACTGTTAACAACTGTACAAGCAGGAAGGAGAGTAAATTAAAATGGGTGGAAAGCTCTTTCCTTCAGTGAAATGACTGAACTTCAGAAAATCCAGACTGAAACGCACAATTCCATAACTGCAGGAAAACTTTCAATATATTCCATGTGAACCCATACACAGAAGGCAGTATCCAAGGCATTCACCTCAAGAGGAAGTCCGTAACCCTAGCTCTCACTGACAGACCGAAACTAACTCTCTTCACAGTGCCAAAAATCAAGCCCAGGTTTCTGCAGTGTAGGAACTGGAACAAACAGGCATAAAAATGGTAACTCTGAATGTTACTTGTCAGAAAAAAACCCGAAACAGTTATTCTAACAGTTTCCTTGACCACACAGATGTCTTTAACACTACAAACACTTGAAAGAAATTCTGTAAGATGCTACAAAAAATGACAAAAGATTTTTCACTCTGACAGCAGAGGAAACAACACTTGTACATCTGAATCACTGCAACAGAGATTTAGAGTAAATTTTGTGTGTTACATACTGGTTGCTATGAGGAAAATCAAGGAGGTGCTTCATGGTAACAAAAGAATGGTTCAGGGTCTCAGCTGGAGTGATTCTTAAATCAGCGTCGATAAGCAACATCTTCTTCAACAGACTGACAAACTCCCTCCTATCTGCCTTCTCTGCCAACAGGTCACTTCCCTCCAAATCCATCACCATGTTCACCTGGCATTGAACGAAACAGAGAGAAGACATAGGTATCAGTTCAACTCCTGTTATTGCTTTCTGCTGTAGAACACTAATATTCAGTGATTTTATCACGTGGGGCATTGTGCATTTGCCAGCTCATCTCAGTGCAGTTGGCTTGGAACTGATGACTTTTTTTTTGTATACACACCACTCCCTTTTCACCCTCTGCAGCTAAAAACCCCTGAAGGCTTTATTCCAGTCTTGGACTTAGAAGTTACGTAGTAAGATTTGGGATAAAGACCTTTATATAATCTAACTTAAACTACACAGGTAATCTTCAAAAAAATCAAATTCAAACATGTATTAATGCTAATCTTGCAAAAAGGTTTTATTCTCTTTTCAGGATAGGGAAGAGAATGAAAGATCTACTTTTGTTATTGACTAGATAGTTATGAAGCTAAAGAAAAGTGAAGAACCGGTTCTTTGTTTAAAAATAAAACCAATTATACTGAGAATTATATTGTTAAGATGGCAGAACTAAACTGGAAATTCTATACTTAAGATAACAGACTCCATGTGAGTTCTTTTTTTATCCAGTATGGCAGATAAAGCAGAAGAGAAAGTACACATTATACACAAAATTAAAGAGTTGGTCCACCACAAGGGCAAGTAGCAATGTTTAAACACAAGTAAGATCTTTATAAACAGCCCAAAGGACTGACACAGACATTTTCCTCAGAGCAACATATACAGAGAAGAACAGATACGACTGATGCACAACAATATTCTAAAAGGTGTTTATTTCAAAACTAAGAAAGATGTTTTCAAGTCACCATTCACTCCCACCTTTTGGCAAAGGAAGAATGCTTTCATACTCACGTGCACTATATCATCCAAACTGTTGAAAATATACTTTCTGGCCTCTTTAGACTTCATACCTGTCTCTGCCTCATGCTCTTCCAATGTCTCAAAATAGAAACGAAAGAGAAGTTTAGAAGTTGACAACAAAGGTCACTTTAACTACAAAGCGTTGACCTAAAATACACTGTTTTGGGTGGGTTTTTTAGTTAATATTTCACTTGTGCGTTTGGATGCTGCTTTGCTGGCTACTTTTATTTTCTAAATCAAAATAAAAGACTTACTAAATTTCAGGTCTGACCGACCACAGTACTGGACTACAACAGATGGTTTGTAAATCACACAGGAAGTGCTGAAAGCCTGGCAGAGTTGTTTAACAACTCTCTTGTGAGCTTATATTTATCACAAGTTTTCTATTACTTGTATTTTACCCATTTCCTAAAACTCAGAACTTTAACTCCAAACAGCAGCAATACATCACTGTAAAAAAGAAATAAAACTAAAAACCAGGCAGACTGTTCAGTTTCTCTTTGCTTTCTTTTTCTTGTTATTTTTATACTTCTATACATAGACACACTTGGTGTATTTTAAATACTGAATTTGGAAACAAGAGTGAATGTAACCACCCATCAGTGATGTTGCTCAGAGAGAAGCAAGGTGTGCAGACCACCAAAGTACATAGTTTACATTTCATCTGCTTTCATAGTACTGTAGCTTTCAGCCAGCAAGGACTGTTTTAGCAGACAGGAAGGAAACAAGCTGCACACAGTCATGTTGTTTCTTCACCTCCTTTTTCTCCCAGGAACTGCTGATCCTGGAGCTGGTTTTGAATTAATCTTGCCAAAGCAGTTTAGGCGCCTCAGAAACAAATCTTAAAAGTGAAGTGAAAAGCAGTAACCGGGTAAGAGGCAAAACAAATCAAAACAGAAGTCATTTAGTAACTCTGGAGGGAAGAAACGTGGGCATGAGCTTGGGGTGCTGATTTCGGGAAATGGGAAAAATGGAAGAGATACAGAGCAAGGACTGACAAAACACACAGGAGATGCAGAAGGCAGCAACAGTATTCGAGTGAATCTTGGTCTCTCTGGTTTCTCCGTTCACAAAATAATACGCAGTTTTCTACTACCTTATACTGTTTACCTTTAATCTCCAACTAGAATATGGTGCATCCGTTTCTCTACAAAAGAATCTTGCGGTTTTCGTCCCCATGTTCAACAACTGCTCTCCCGGCAAACCTTGAGTCTGTGAAATGTAACGAATCTGAGACAGAAAGAAAGAAAAAAAGGGAAATAATTTATTGCCAATGTTCACAATCTGATCCAGTTAAAAACTTATTATTTCATTTAAAAACTGGCAAAATTTACCACCCTCAGAGCGCCATGTTTGGACAATTGCATCTTACATAGAAGAAAAACTTAACACTGGAATAAAGATTGGCAATAATGGGAAACGAAGCTTGCTGCAGGTCAGGATGGAGGGAGTAAGAATTCCAGCAGTCAGGGCTGAAGGTGCGGGAGAAGCAAGGGCTGAAAGGCTTTGGGCATGCTCCTGTGCCACATGCCTCCAGAGAGGGACTGCTGGTGTGGGCCAGCCCCTGGAAAAAGTGGAGCAGGGAGGGATAAGAGAGAAAGGAAGAAAGGAAAAAAAAAATCCACAGAAGACGGCAATAAAATACCCTGAACCAGAAACCGGGGATAAGAAGATGAATTCAATGGAAGACAGAGGACTTAAGAGCTAGGAGCACCTGGGAGGAGAAAAACTCACCGGCAGTAGAGAGAAAAGGTACATATAAGGCTTCTGCCAAAGAAGTGACAGAATGAAGTGGGATGGAACTAAATGCAATGCTGCCAACTTTTGGAATTTGGCATCCTCCATAAATCCCTACACAGAATCATAGAATCAGCTAAGTCGGAAAAGACCTTTAAGATCATCAAGTCCAATGTTTCCTCAGCACTGCCAAGTGCACCACTAAACCATGTCACTGAGGGCCTCATCTATATGGGTTTTGAACACTTCCAAGGATGGGGACTTCACCACTTCCCTGGGCAGCTTGTTCTTCTTCCCCTTGGGGGAAGAAATTTTTTCTAATATCCAGTCTAAACCTCCCTTGGTGCAATTTGAGGCCCGTTACCTCTTGTTCACCAGGGAGTAAAAATAATCCCACTCTGACCAGCAATGTTTCTAGTTCATTTAGCTGTTCTCTAAGCATAATATAAATGTCTTAGAAATTAAAGGCAAAACAGATGATGCATTAACTCAAAAATTTGCACTTAAGCACCTATGCCTGTTTTTAATGAGTATTAAAGACACAGCCATTTCCCACTGAGAAGTCCAGCTGTTACTGCTTATAATCACAAATAATAACTAAGAGCTTCCTTTCAAGAGCTAGCACACTGGTTGCCACGTACTAGAAGGACAGGGGGAAAGGCACTACAAAGCCCTTGCCTGCTCATTTACCCTGTGACATGCACCACATAGCAAGAGAAAAGGAATTCCCTTGGGAGCCATCTTCTACAACTGCTATACTCATGTACACTGAGGAAACCCTTGAATTGGACTTATTGGAAGCAAATTCTCAAGACCTGCTTGAGCACAATGATGAGCCTGACTAAAGTAAGGTAATTCCTACTGATGCAGGTTACAGCTCCTCTTCCAGAAGGACTTCTCAAATATGAGGATCAGGCAAGTTGCTAAATGAGTTATAAACTGATGCTTCCAGCAAACCTGAACGCTATGTTTGTCTTTAACTAGACATCTTTTAAAGCCAGTATTCACTTGTACAGCAAACACAAAATCTACGGGCATGAAGATTAACCTTAATCCATGCAGTCATTTGCATGAAGTACAGCAGCATCTTGGGAGGTAGCTGCCACTGGTGACAATGCTGTTTACACACATTGTCTGGCAGTATCTAGAAGTTGAGCCATGCTGGCCCTGGGCTTATGTTGGCAAGAAACAAGTGACAGAAATACAGTGTCCTAAGGACCTGGCTTGCTCGAGCTGCACAGACAACCCAGCTAGCACTATGAAGTATGGACAGTGTGCACCATACTCGACCACCTCCATCTGCCTGGGCTTTCTGCACGACAAGCTGGCCGCAGCGCTGTGGGGGAAAGGAGGTCTTGTATCTACAAATGAGACTGTATCACTCTG
>JBCJKH010016802.1:13076-44389 GCA_039877255.1 Loriculus beryllinus
TCCTCATAATCATGAGACTGAGCTTTACGCTGTTACTGCTCTCTGTGCAAGAGCCAAAGGCTCATAGCTGTGTAAGCCTGTTGGCACAAATTAATTAACAGTCGGGGCTCTGCCATTATGACAAATAACAAGTTAATTTGAAGAAAGAATCAGGACACAGTCTTTTCAACCATTCAAACCCCTACTTCATCACAAGCAACTGAAGACTCGGTTCAAAGCTTTGTTCCACATCCAGAAGCAGCTCTGCCTACATGTGTGATCATGATGAGAAGACCATGAAGTGGGCTTACAAGTCCTTCCTTTCCCACAGCAGCATCTTTTTCAACAACTAGTTAAAGCAGTACAGGGATCTAAAGTGAATGCAGTCCTGGAAATCACATCTTCTGCACCCCTCCCTTTGTTTTTTTTAACTTGAAAGTCCAGATCTGCTCCTGAGGTTTCATTCAAAACTAGATGCAAATAAATTTGCCAAGTTCTTGGAAATTTCTGAGACAGCATTACAGATTCCTTCCAAAACCCACTTTTTCCTTAAAGAGCATAGTGAATTATACGGTGGTTAGTTGTTTCCTCCTTCATTCTCCATTTTAACAGCAATACACTACATGAAGGTCTTCTAAACACACCAAAGCATCAGCCCATAGCTTACTTCTGCAAAACACTGAATTATGTGTAAATGAAGTAAACTGAAATATGAAGTGTTACCAAAATCAATATATCCACTCACAGTGGTTTTAACAAATTAATTTTTAGAAAAGTAGTCTGGTCTGTAAGCACAGGGAGCCAAAAGCTCACTCACCACATGAGGATCAGGATTTAAACAACCTGAAGAACACACTGATGGAACTGCACCTGAACTGAATGCTGAACCAAGGATGCAACAGTTACTAAAAACCCAACACTGTTATACCCGGGACTCCCTCACTGCCAAAGCTCCAAACCAGTTGGGGGTAGTCAGAATGCTGATTATGCTCTTTTCAAATGACCACATTATGCTAGAAAATTAAAGACTTCTCTCTCTTAAGTGTTCTAAATAGAAAGTGTTCTACAACTTCCTTTTTTTAAGTCATCTCACTAAGGCCAATGGTGTCAGTAGCTTAAAATTCCAATAAAACAAATGGCACAGCTTCAAGCTTTGCAATTGCATATAAACAGTATTGTTGTGAAGGTTGATTCTTGTTCCTCATTAAGTATAGGCTCTCCAATCTTTGAGCTATGCTGGATTTCCAGAAAGCATTAGAAAGCATTCAGAAGACAACTAACCCTGACATACAAACAGGCATTCAAGAGTCAGCCCTTTAGCAAGTGAAAGAGAGATTATAATGCAATGATGGTGGCCACAAGCTTCGGTTTGCATCAGGAAAAGCACCTCCAATATTAACATTCACTTTGAAAGACAGGAAAAACAAAAACGAAAAAAAGGAAAAACTGCAATTTAATTCAGAAAAGCAGCATTACACAGTTCTGTCTAGAAGCAGGATTTATGTTTCTAGGACAACCAATAAAGACTAAATTAAAAGCACTGAACAGACTTGAACAAATACTATTTCATAGGGGATATTATGAACATTTGAAATCCTGGATGCAGTGATCTGAAATTCTTTAGTTACTGAAAGTGTGCACATGCTTGTGAAATGTATTTTACTACCTGGTCATATTCCAGTGCTCCTGGGTACAGCGGCCATCCAAGAAACAGCTCTGCGATCACACAACCTAATGACCACATGTCTATGGCTTCACAAAACGGCAATCCCAGTATGATCTCTGGTGCTCTGCAAATAAACATGGTTACTGAATTTCTTCCTTGGGGAAAAACAGTAATTCAGCAATCCAACATGACAAAGAAAAACCCAAACCAAAGAACAAAAGATATGCCTGAAAATTATTCAAAATTAAACAAACACATACCATTCAAAACTATTTGAAAACACGGGCTAATTATTTCAGTAAAGTCACAGCATCAGTAATTGCATTTTTCTTTATCCATGGCAAAACTTTACAGCTCCAAGATGTTGGGTTTTTTTTTCCTACAAGTATCAGCTTCCTACATACATTAAATTATTGATATGCCTGAAAAGCAGCATGGCACCAATTCAACACTTTTCCCTTTCCTTCAGTATGTCCTTAACAATTCATCCACTCAACGTTCTATGCCTGTAACTTTGTTCTAAACACAAATACAGGCATTTATCTCAAAAACTAAACAAACAACAAGATTTATCTGAAAATCCACTCGTACACTTCCCAACTGGACAGTATACTTAAAGCTTTTTAAAATATCAATTTAATTACATAACTGCAAATCCCTTAATGCACTCAAATCAGTGATCAATCTTTAAATAACATCCATGAAAACACTGCACTTGTTAAAGAGACCAGGTCTTATTGTTCACCTGAAATAGATGTGAATTATTTAACCAACAACAGCATCTGCGCTTATTTCTGTACTCAAAAACCAGGAAAAAATTGCATTGGCACAGCTGCTAACGGGGCTTTTAACATCACTGTTCACACGGAACACAACTGAAGTATGTCACAGATGGGAAAAGACTTATAATATATCTTCATGCTAATAGAGAAAGATATGTGGAGACATAAGTATTATTTCAAGCATCACATTACGAAGTGATTTACTTTTAAAACAGACTATCTGTTAGCTTAACATGTCGCAGAACAGTGGGAAGGTGGTTAAAACTATCAAGGTAATTGCCCTTGCAACTGGTGGGTAAAATTACCGTTTCTCACTCATGTAACAGGTTAACAATCTTAAGCTTCAGCACAAGCTGGTGTGTCACACTGACCCTCCACACACAAAACAATTTCCAGCCACAATGAATTCCTAAGTATTCTCATTTATCTTCTCTTCTGATATTTACTCTTATCAAAATAGTCTTTAATTCACCAACTTGTAAAGGATTTGGAACAGATTCTTATTTTCATGCTACATTGGGACAGAGAAGCTATTTTGTGGCTATACAGCAGATGAAGAGCTGAAACATCATCATTCCTTCTCACACGGAGTAGTTGGCAGATGCTGCACACGGACATACTCCAGGCTCCAAGGCTGCATGTTCATCAACAGTGATTTGATTACAATAAACTCCTGGGGATCAACCATATGTATTTTTGTGATGTGGAATCATGACACTGCAGTAAGTGTTGGCTAGGTTCATTATCCAAGAAATAAATTTAATATATCTAGATGCCACAATACTAGGAATAGCAGTAAAGCAATGTCTGCCCTCAGCCACCGGCTGGGTGGCAGCCTGTGCACGGTTGTTACAGACCTTTGCTAAAATATGCTTCCTTTTGCTGTATTATGTTACAACCCTGAATACTTAATGAATATACACACAGCCTAAGGATACAGGGGCTTTAACAAATGCTTCTGCTAAAATAAGCTCTTTAAAACTTCTTACATTTACTCAACAGTTAATATGTGCACCCTATAAAAATAGCCACAGTCAGTCTGTCGCTCATATCTTTTGAGGGATAGGATTGCAAATTAAAGAAGGATAAGGGCAGATATGATGACCAAAAAAAAAAAAAAAAGAGAACATTTACTGCATTTCAAAATACAGTCATCTGTTAGTTTTTCATGGGTACCAAGTGGTTCTGCAGTACCAGTAAAAGCACTAAGAACTCTAAAGAAAAGGGACGTATTTAAAGAGAGGCAAGACAAGTGCTCCTCGCTTCTCAGCACCTGACCTAGCACCCAGAAAGAGAAAAGAAGTATTTTCCCTAGCACAAAACAGTAAAACCAGCACCTTCCCAGAACTGATGATTTTATGAAAAGTTCTGTTGAATGCATGAGCAATTTCTCAGTTCTGTTCCCCTGAAGGACCTGTAACACACACACTACACAACCCCCCCCCTTACAGATCAAGCAAGTGAGATTAAAAAGACTGAGCAATTTTTATTTCTATTTCTCTTCTGGCAGTAAGAAATATATCTATTGTCTCCCACACACCACCATTTTATTTACTGACCACCACGTTGCCACCCTCCAGATCAGTGAAGAGTATATAAATAGCCTTCCTTCCCTCCTGTCTCCTACTACTTTCAGCACATCTATATGATCTCTGTCCAAGACCAAAACCTTTAGCCACCACCTGTACCAACTTCCACGCCAGAAACTAAAGGCTACACTGCTTCTATGAGGAGCACAGAGCTCCTTCCCAAGTACAATTGCCTACTCCAAAGATACTAGACACCAGGAATGCTTGTATATCCTTGGCAGTGATTACTCTTCATTACAGTTTTGGCAGCAAAATTCTTTCCAAGCAGGCATATAAGTCTTATCAAGCCATTTTAACTTTGCAATTTCAAACATCCTGAATAAGAACTTTAGTACTGGCTCTCCATAAGTTTGGGCTTCTCCAAATTTATACAGTTGAGGTAAATGGAGATGTTTCTAAAAGGAGCATGTAACACCAAATTTAAACTCCTCTCATAAGCCAAATGTTACTACCCCTATTTACCACTGTTCATTGCAACAATGCCTAACAATTATCTGCTCTGGATACAACATACCATCATCACTGTAACAAATACTAATGCAAAGAAGTCATCAAAAGGGTAGGATGATCAAAGTCATCCCATGGATCAAGAGAACTTATATGAACAAACCCAATTTGCAAGAGTTAAAATCAAATCAAATTACAAACCTGAGAATAACACTTTGGCCTTCCACACTCCCATTACCAGTATAATGCCAGCATACACTTCGTGAGTGGAAAAACCAGATACGGGCTCTGAGATGTCTACTTCTTCTACAGAAAGGAGGGCTAAGAAATCGACCAGATGCAGCGAATAAGTTAATGAGAGGTGATAATAGGCATTCTAATGAGTATTGTCATGTACCATTCATTTTCTTCAACTACTAGTCTTTATCATGAACATGGAGAAGTGCAACCTTTTCAAGAGACCTGCAAGAATATAAGAAAGATCCTAGGCTAGAGGGATCCAAACCAAGGTAATGAAAGTCAGAAAAAAACCCACAGGCAAGTACACTTCAGTAATCTGAAGGATGCAGTGGGAGCAAACCATGTAATGGCAAAATCTGTGGATGATGAAAGATACAAAGAATAGTTGGCTCTCTAGTGCACTTGTGATGGACTTCAGAATGAATTTCAAATATGCAATCAGATCAACACAGTGACAGTAGAACATAACATGGTGTATAATAAACCATAGTGAAAATAAACATGTATTTTTCATTAATTACTTACCCATAACAATTGGTAAGTTATAAATTAACCAACTTTCCAAAAAAAATAAACAAGCAAACAAACAAAACCAAACCAAACCAACAACACTCTAGACAACTTCACAGATTACTCATTAAAAGTATCTTACAACTGGGAGCAAAAATAAACGGGACATCAGTATTTATTTTTAAAGGAGAAAGACATACCAAAATTATGATGTCTTATATAGAACTAATGATATTCCCTCACCTTGAATAGTGTGTGCTCACTTTTGAATTCTGTGTTCAGTTTTGGTCACCCCCATCTGAAAAAGGATACATCAAATAGAAAAGACGCAGAGAAGGACAATATAAATTAAAGACTTGAAGAGACTTGGGTACAAGAAGAAACCCTAGTTAGAACTACATAGCTTCAGGAAAGAATGAATGATCTGTAACATTACTCGAACTATATATAAAATAAGGGCAGAGAAGCAGCCATATGTTCCTAATGCCCTGCTTCACTACAGAAGACCAATGAATCCCCCACCCTTTCTGAGATTAAAGACTGATGAAACTATAAAAGCTGGGGTTTTTAAAGCCAAACACATTTAGCCTTTGAATCATGGGCCACTGCTAAGGTAAAATAATAAAAAAACCTAAAGAGTATTTAAGAATAGACTGACAGAAAAAATATCTAGATTAAACAGCAAAGTTATTATCAATGTACAATAAAAGCAGCCACTGACTGTGTAGAGCTCAAAGCAACTTGCATCAGAAGACACTGAAGCACAGCCTGCTGCTATAGTAAGTTTTCTCCAGCAACAAACCAGCAGAATACACAGACCACTGACCTGATAACACACGTGTATCTCATTTCCTACATATTAAAATCATTACCGTTACACAAAGATAAGAGATACTCAAGCAAGTCCCTTGATTCAAACTAACGAGTCTTTACAATCTTCTTCATGGTCAAAATAACTTTTATTCTTAATGCCATTTTGTTAGAATTACATCACTAAATTTTATGAAGTCTTTTAAAAAGTCATGTCACAGGTAAGATGTTTGCCCGAGTGATTTTTTTTAGAAACACTTTCATAGCTGAGCTGCCTCTTGCTTTAAGCCTATTGAGATATTAAAATACAGACTGGTAGTGCCATGTGCTAATGTACATTTTGTCTTTGAAACACAGGTATGGTATGCCAGACAGCAAGCTTAACCCCTGTCCTTTTGAAAGAACTCATGCTGTAAATCTGTAACGCAAAATTGTATTACACATTTATATTCCAAAGCCTGGCTTTTCTTGTATAGTTTTCTATTGTTCTTTTAACTCTGCTATGACTGATTAGGTATTAGGAATTATATAACTAGCAAACTCTGATTTTTTTTGGTGAGTTTTTTTGGTTGGTTTGTTTTCTTTTGACTTCTAAGAAGATAAGATTTAAACTGAAAGCAAAATATAAGTGCTCAGGAACAGACTCTGGAAGCGTTAGCAAAGCTGTATAGAGTCATCTGCGTCTTCAAGTGGCTGGGAAGAATCAAAACCATGTCTCTGCCAATTTTGGGCCATCATGACAGATCACAAAACACAGGGAGAACAAATATGTTTGGGATGATATGAAAAGTTATCCCCTCACATTCATGATTTCATTCCTCCTCTGAAGGAGTCTGGAGCACTACCAGACTCTCTCATGGCAAGTGACAGTGAGGACAGGAGGAAACGAGTCACCGGATCTCCTGTGAACTTCCAGGGCCACAGTATCACTGCAATGGTGTCCACAGTGCTGAGCAGAAGGAATTCTCATTTCCCAGTAGAAAACACTTCATTTTAGCATAACAAAACACTTCACAGAACTACCCAATGATCAATGGCTAGGAAAGACCCACCTAACATCAGAGCCTTCCACTGTTCGGTGTAAGGTACAACCAACATGCAGCTGCCAGTTTAATTTTGAACTGTAATCTGACTTTGAAGAGACAGTATGTTAAAACCTTACCTAGAGAGGCTCAAACACGTAACTACTTACAAAAAGAAGCAATCACTGAAAAATAAGATAAAATAAAAAGAGTTACCTAGAACATAGCGCTCACAACTGAAGGCAGAGGAAAAACAAAGACAAGAACTCAAACCAGACAAAACCCAAATAAATCCTAGGTAATTCTATCAAATAATATGAAATTACAAGCAATTATCATATTATGAGATCATCATAGCACTCTTAATACTGAAAAAGAGTTTTGTCTGAACAAGTTACGACAAATTCTAACCTAATACCCCTTCTCTTACCACTTACCAGATGTACTAAAGATGATAATCTAGGTGATCCTTTTTTGTTGGTTTTTTTTTTAATGGAGAATAATAAAGTTACGTCAATAGACTCTTTTCTCCTTTCTTTCTTTCTCTAGTGAAATGAGATGTTGTTATTAAAACCAGATGATGTTTATACTTCTGCCTTTCCATGACTGCATTTCTCCTCAGAAAGACTGCAGCCTACCAAGTGATTTATTTATGCATTTGATATACTAAGCAGTTTTTTAATTACTTGAAAATTAAGCAAAGTAGATTCTCCCTGGCTATGTGGCCTGTAGCAGGCCCCCACTGTAATGCCTCCTGTGCCTGCCCTCCCTTTAATCCTGACCCACAAGCTCTCAGTTGGCTCATCACCCATCTCGCAGTGGAGCTTCATGCACTTTAGCTTGATGCACTGACATGGACGGCAACAACTCCTCCTCTCCTCATCTCCCTCTGCTTGTCCTTCCTGAAGAACTTTCCTAGCCTTCCATTTTATTTGCTTGTAGCATCCAAAGCAAAAACAGCAAGACCCTGTAAGTCAGTTTTGTGAGCAGGATTTTGCTGCTTTCATGCTGCTGATGACACCTATATTTGGACTGAGGGTACAATGTCATGGTGGTCCTAAGGAAGCATCCTTAGATGGATCAGGCTTCTTGCTTCCTTAGGACTACCAAGGGACCCCGAGCAGAAAGAAGGCAAGGGAAAGAGCTACCAGTTTCTGGTATGACAGATTAGCATGAGGGTCTCATGTTTACACGGACTCTCACTTTTGCACAGTTCAGGGAAAATACCAGAGAACACAAGGATATGAATGTTACATCAAAGATCATGCAAATCATAATAAATTATTAATAAGCTATTGCCGTTGCACAGCAGTTCTTGAGACAGGCATACCACAAGAGAAAGGAACGTGCCACGCAGACACCTGAGAGGCCAGCAACATGTGCTACATCCTCATCCACTGCAAAAGGTATTTATGGGGTTTTTACTGCTGATGGAAGCCCGCTTGGATGATGCAAAGTGATAGTTTCATGAAATTTTGCAACTCAGACTGATAAGTTTTTCCTTAAAATTACAGAGTTACAAAAAGCTCACCAAAAATCAACACAAATATTCCCCAAGAAGCAGAGCGATGTCCTGTTATTCACCCTTCAGATCATTCTGTAATCGTATGAACTAGTACGTTCATCTTATTTACCTTCTGAATTATGTCCTACATAGTACTGGAATGAGACTTTCACAGTCTACCATCCTGACTTATAGACTGAAGGTTGTTGCCCATAACATACTCCTGCTCTCAAAGAAAGAAATTGTCAGAAGAAAAAGGAAAAAAGAACTTGTAAATTTAGACAAATGTCAGTATTTTTGTTACAGAGAATTTACGGAATGATACAGGATTATAAAAAACATTATTATTGACAAATTAAGACTCAAAACTGACAACATGATATCAGGATAAATGGAGACAGTTATGCTGGTTGAAGTTGTTTTATTTTAAAAGACAACTAAGCAAAAGACTTGTAGGAGAAATGAACACTTAAAACTTTGGATATACCCCTTTAGTAGCTATGCCAGCTGCTAAGTTAAAACAATAAAATAAAAAAATAGAAACATCACAAGAAAGCTATGACAGAAAACCTACTGAGCAGCAACTGAGGCAGGTGGGGTAACAGACATGAAATTAAATCTGTGTTCTCAACGTTACACTAGGAGAGACATTTTGGTGAATATTTTAAAACACATCTAGGTTCTCAATCTCCTGCTAGATTCATACTCAACAGATACACATCTCATTGGAATCTTCCATACAATAGAAAAAACACCCTCAACATCCAACAACTTTAATTGCTATGCTGCTGCAGTAGCCCTTTAACTGAGCTGATTGGCTGACTTGGGGAGTTCCTCCCATACAAATTTCTATGATTAGACCCCTGGTGTAAACAGACACCACCAAAAGCAGTCACATCACTACCAGGCTTTACTGATCCCGCTCACATAACCATGGGGAAGTGCTGAAGAGCCTACTTACCCTTTGGGGCACTGCGGAAAGTCATCTGCCTCTGTTCTAGCAAAACTAAGAAGTTGCATTAGAAAATGTAAAAGGTTAGCTATTTCCCCTCTGCTGAATTAAACCTACAGACTCCTAGCAAGGAAAATTACACAGGTCATTTTTGTAGGTTAGACTGAAAGACTTCAGCCTTCCAGGATGTCCCATCACCTGCTTGCCACTGCACTGAGGAAAGAATCCATATACAATGGTCCCTTCATGTTTTTCATCTCAGCTTCGAAACCCACCAGGACCAGACTGTAGGGTTTTTCCTTTTTTGTTTTTTCTTAGATACTTCTTCCACTTTGCTTTTCCCGTTTTTCCTTCCCTGGCATCCCATTTTAACTTACTTGTCCTTTCTTGTGTAAAGGAGAGCCTCTCTATTCTTAGAAGAGTTTCAGATCCTAAAATAAACTGCTTAACTCTGTTATCTATTACATCCAGATTGATGTCATATCAGACCCGGACAACATGCTGCAACAGGAATGTGACTACAGCAAAGCAGCCCGGCATTCCTGCAAGCTCTGCTTTGCAAACATCTTTAAAGTAGCATTACATACAAAAACATAACACACACTATCTAAACACTAAAACATACCATAGGGCTTGGCTTTTCCATTTGTTTTTCTCACTATATAAATGTTGGTATAATTTTAAAGCCAGTTTTGCCAACATCCCATACAAAAATCCAGACCTACCACCACACTGAAGAGCAGGAAATGAGGGTAACCAGACTACACTATGATTTCTTTTTAATCAAGCAGAATGTTAATCATTTTGCCATCAGAACAAATAAAAGTTAAAAACAGGGAGTACAGTTACAAGAAGAAAGATAATAATGGAATCTAGATATTAACTGGATAATAATGGGAGCCTTTCATCTAAGTAAACCCTTTGAGTCCAGTCCAGGACACTAATAATTGCAAACAGCTCATTATTTATGGCTAAAAACTTCACCCTGTTCCCAGTATAGACAGACACATTATTAAAGGCACACTTGTTGGCAATATTAGCAGAAACAACAAGGATCAAATAGACAGGGATCTTCCTTTCATTTACACATGCTCATATCGCGCTGTAGCACACTGCTTGTTCAGCTGGGGCTCTTTAGGAACTTTTGTCTCCAAGGGAAAAAGGAAAGGTAAGCTACCTTTGCTGCCTGCTCTTCTCAATGTACAGAGAAAACATCTCACAGTACTTCACAAGACCCTGCAAGACAAGACACTGTGCTGGCAAAGCATGAGGAGCAAAAAACACTTCCTGAACGTCACCGTAGTAAAAATAACAGTAGTAGTTATTTCAAGAACACAACCATCCTTTTGTTTGAACTATTACAAATGCATTAATATAACAACAATAAAGATTATGAAACACTCTCAAATATGTCCTAAACTGAGAACTGACATACATACCACATCAAATCCATAATGCATCTAGGCACCATACTGTGTCAAGGAGTTTCAGCTTCCAAATGACTTGCACCAAAATATAAGACCAAAACATGCCAACTAAAAATTCATTCAAATGCCAACAACTAACAGAAATTGCAAAAATAAAACCACTGGGAAATCTATTTTGCATGAGATTGTAACCTACAGCCAAACCCTGAACACTGCCCTAAAGACTAACGTATTATGGAGAGTCTACGCAGTAGGAGTATTCACTGGCAACTCCTGCTCTTTGAAAAGGTAGAAGCTGAAGTCCAGTTATCAAACCTCCAACTTGCAACTTACTAGAGATGCACAGAATTCACACTTCTGTTGTTTCCAGCAGATTTGAATTTTTCAAGGAAAAAGTCCTCAAATCAAAGCATTGCATTTTCTAGTCTCAGGAACTATCTTTGGCCTATGCTGCCATAGGCACAAACTGATAGAACAAACTTTCAAAGGCCAGCCCTGCCTTATGTCACTGCTTTTGAGGAAGGATCCCAACACTGGCTGTGCTCTGCCTCCACCAACAGAGTTCATTTTGCCTTTTGAGTCAAATTAATTTAATTTTTCACACTGCATTTTTTCACTTTCAGTAAGAAGTGCATCTAAAGCCAGAAGTGGAACCTGTGTGTGCTGAAACTGGGAAGAGGAAACAAATAAATCTCTTCTTGAAAGAGATTTTCACTAGTGCTCACTAGTGTTCTGTTTCAGCAACTTCCTATATGTGCTACCTGCAAAGTGAACAGTCCCTACACACACACACATGCTCCTATGGGTAGGGGAAATCTGCACTTTTTGTCCGTAACCATTAAGTGCCTGTAGTTCTTACCCATCACTGACGATCACGCACAGGTTATCAGTAAAAGCAGAAAGAATCATTCCCACCAGCTCAGTTGGATTTCTGTATAAGATGAATTTCCTCAAAGCCTGCCTGAATGGTTTCCTTGTGAAATCTTGATTTTAAGATTGACAGCAATAGTCAACTTTTTATTGACTATACATGAATAAGAAATTATATTATCTATTACTAGGGTAGCATAAACTATCAAAATCAGAGCCAATACACTTAAAGAAATCCTTGGCAATAATCCCACTGCCAACACAAACCTATATACTGGTTTAGAATTACCTAGGAAGAACTGCTGTCAATCAGCCTTGAAAAGTTTCTATAAACAATATACACGTTAATGATGCTGCTGGGGAACAGGCAGCAAAATTATCCATTATCAAACAATTGCCAAGATGCCAGAATGCTTGAAGACTTGGAAATAAACTCTTGAGAATAGCTAGGAACAAGAACAGCATTGGATCTACATCAAGAGACTTAGAGGCTAGTAACATAGCCTTATGAGGAAAAGAGTCCATTAAAGCATAATGATAAATAAGAATACTTTCATTAGTCATTTCGGAACTAGAAGACAGTGACAAACTATCTTTTAACTATTATTTTCGGGCCCTAATTCTGCAAATGCCCTTGAGCAAATCAGCTTGTACGATGGTTCAAGATCACAGATTCTTTTTGAAAACATCAATAACTAAAAATAACCAACTGGGAAATATAAAACCCAGCAGATATTTAAAAAAAAAAAAATCCTAAAAGCTGCAGGCTTTGAAAGAAATTTTAATCTGAAAATCCACTACAGTCTACAAGAAACACGTCAACAACTTACCAAGTCTTGGTACAGTGAGTACCTAGAGACAAAAAGCTGCTTTGGTGAAGTACTAAGGAAAGAGGTCTTTACCTACACTTGGAGACCTCAAGCCTTCTGAAATAAAAGGCAAGATGGTTCTGTTCCAAAACACAGATCATTACATTCTGCTACTACTTTACGATCTCCAGGGATGGTCAGTGTAACATTACATTGTTCACTTCAAGGCTTATTAGGCATCATGCAGCAATAAAGTACACTATGATTACTGAGTTTTCTTCCAGAGGTGGTTACAATTCCACAGAATAAGAAGTGATTCTGTATGTTTCTGCAAGTTCTAACCGTAACAGTGGAGCACATTTATGGACCTGCTGCAATAAAACCTGATGTAAACAGGTTTACAGGACTCATAAAACTATAGCTGTGAAGGTTTCTCAAAGATGCCCGTCCTGTTTCTAATATTTTTTATTATTTTAAGCATGGCAAAACCAGACTCACTATCAATTGCACATCCCTGATTGCAGTTGAAGCTCACATGCAGTTCGTTTGAATTGTGGCAGATGACTGGCTGCCACTCTCTTGCTTCCATTACCTTTCCAACATCGAGGCAGCATGATAAACTATTAGGAACACCAACCAACCCAGCAAGCACCACCAGATTTTATCTACTAAGACCAGGTGCTGAAATCTTACATCGAAAATGTTTAAGATCTCTATAGCAGCATCTCTTCATAAAGAATGGCATGGCATCTTAACAAGGCACACTATTACCAGCTATACCAACTTCAAGACAGCTACTGAAAACAGGCTTTGTTCTACAGAATAAGCACATACCTCACCGTGTTGTGTATTTCTCATCCCCCACTGGTGCCAGTATACCCACAGAAATGAGAGACAAGTGAAATCGCAGAGTTTCTTTGTTTCACTGTTCAGCAGAGGGGGAAAAAAAGAAGAAAGTATGCTAAAAATCTATGAATGGAAAGCCTGAAGTTTCAACAGGAGTTACTGAAGTAAGCGATCATGCATTTAACTGGCTACGTTATTCCTTCTAGTTGATTGGAACTGCTATGTAACCGTCAAACCACTGCCCAGACCCCAGAAGGGAAAGAGGATGTGATCTCAGTTGTATCCCGGTGAAAACTGACCCCTGGGGACACATGCTTCTAAGGCAGGTAAAACAGAGCACTGGCTTCAAACTTTCCCAGATCACCAGTATGTCTCAGTACAAGCTTGCTATGATTTTAAAAAGTGATGCATAACTGTCATGCCATTTGGTATTTTCTAAATAGTAAACTGCAACAAGAAAGAACTAGCTGACAAAGTCAGCACTTACATGCACCACCACAGCTTTAGATGAGAATGCTCTAAAATACATCCCGCCCACAGCCACTGCATGTGCCACCCCCTCAACAGGGAGTTATTGCTGTGTCATAATCATGTCAAAAAAAGAAATAACAAAAATATCGAGGCAATGTTTACAAGCTGCACAATTACTTTAAAGCTAATTATTTAGCTAGAACACATGACTCGTATTTCCCTATGAAAGGCTCTCTACTTAACTGGATTAACACGCTATTGATAGCTAAATTCCACTGCCAGAGGCTAGTGTCAAGTCATCGTTTCCAGAACAAACCTATAAGCTATTTCCTTTATCCATGACCATTACAAGCTCATCATGAATTTGCTCCCAAAGTGCTCTAAAAAACCAGAAAAAAACCCAATCAAATAGCCAAAAACCCAACCCAAAAAAAACCTGCTGCAAAGAACATTCAAGAGATGCCTGACACAGGACTACCTGTTCTAATGAAATCATACCATACATCAGTCACAGGTTGGAAGGCTAAGTACATTTTGCAGCCAACCAAGAAATTAATGCCTAATTTTTAATATTAGTGGGGTATTTTTATTTTAAAGAAGATTTAATTTTGATATTGTGAAAAATCAATGATTGGCTAGAACTCAACTCCCAGTCATTTCCCAGGGAAAGCAAATGCAGCTCTGCATTCTCAGCAAGCATTTCTCAGGAAAACTTTAGGTTTTGCCCTCAAAAGCAGCACTCACAGATATGTACACTCACTTTCTCCACCCACTTCTTTAACACGTGTAATATGGAAGAGATGCATTAATATACAGAGAAGCTAGCTAGGAGAGAACAGAAGTGACCTCCCTCAAAACAACAGCTCTTGCATGAACACACACGCATACTCAGGGTGGTACTGCTGGAAAGCCTGCCCTGCCCTGCACTGCTCCCCTTTGCAGAACCTTCCCTTGTCCTTCCATTTCTGTAGGAGATGCAGAGCAAGGAAGAGGAACCCCTGACCCCTACATTCTCATGCAATCACCAAGAGCCAGGTCAATAGCAAGGCAAGAGCCCTCACTTTTTTTTTGTCTCATTCCCATTTGTAGCTAAAATCAGAAAGAAGCAAACTCGAAGTAGAATCCTAGCTGGTTCTTACTGTGCTTCACACAACACATTTTAAAGTTAAGTTTAGTGACAGCAACAGGAACAACAACAACAAAAACCCCCACTGGTTCCAAGCTGGGAATTTTGAAGTCTAACTTCCTTCCTCCTCTTTCAGCAACACTGTTTCCTGATGTTAATAACACTGGGTGGGAGGCAGAGCACAGGCCTTCCTAATGAAGAGCCCCGAAACGTCCTTAGGAAGGCAAAGAGGAATAACCAAAAAGGCTAAAGTACACTAGGAACACAATCCAAAGAAAACATTTGTGTTAGGGACAGGACAGGCTGATGTGCTCACTGCAGACAAAGGCCTCCAAAAACAAGTCACAGTCCCCTCATTCCCTACCAGCAAACAGTACCTCCTACTGCACTTGAACAGAGCTGCTTGGAAAATTTCATGACACAGTTTACCCTGTTTTCCTGGGCTCTCGCCTGGCTCAGCAACATCGGCAGCCAACGATCACAGTTCAAAGCACTGGTCACTCATGCAATAAAACTGCCTGTTGTACCACAGAGCAGCTCCTCATCAGAAACCCTTTATACAACAAATACAAAATCTATTTCATAGAGGAGAACTGCACCTTGAAGCTCCACTGCTGGATTTGGCCACGCCAAAAGTGTATGCCTTAACAAAAACCTGCCTCTAATGCGTTACACTAAAGGTCCAACCAACAGAAGCTAAAAAGCCAGCAGGTAGAAGAACATACTAGGAACTATCAATATAAATGTACTTCTTTGCTCCTTTATCTTTTCTTAGGCTTTCACTGCCAGAGACTGGACACTGACTGTATCTTTGATCATTCACAGTTGGTCTTACACGCTTCAGAAGGCTGTTAGATGCTTACACATGTATTCTTCAGGCTTCTGCCTCATCCTGCCTTTTACAGAATGGGTTATGTTTGATACAGCAGAAATAATGAGATTAAGCAAAGGAAGAATTCTCTTTTACGAATAAAAGAATATTGGACTGACACCTAGGTCTACTTTAAATACATTTGTTGTTTCACTGGAATGCATTTAATATATATTCGTATAAAACGTATAAAAACCATTACCCAAAGCATGCACTTGTTTCTTGTGCAAATTCCACACATCAGATTTCAAAGCATGACAAAAAATTTTCATGTTTTTCTTAGGTAAGTCACATGTGAGCCTAATGAAGAAAAAAAGATTGCTGCTAATGGTGAAAAAATAAAATACTATACATGAAATGTACAAAAATTAAAGCATTCTCTTTAAAATCCAGTTTAATTTAAAAGTTAAGCCTCACGAAGAATACAAAGAGTCTCTTTAACCACATCACAGGTTAATATCCAGGGAAATGGGTATTAATCCCTTTCAGCTACCAGCTCTTTAGTAACATACAGCAGTTCATTCAAAGAAAAAAGGCTGTAAATAGAGTAACTGACAGCAGATTTAGGAAGAAGATGACAAAAAAAGATATTTTGACTTGCAAAAGAAAACATTATTAATTGCATATTGCTTTCATCGACTCCTTTTGCATTCCTACCTCTTTTGTATACTAAGAATTCTCCTGTGCCACACTGCCTTAAGACAGAGAGGAGCGTGGGAAGGGTGCCGTTGCGTAAGATGTTATTAAGGCAGCAAAGCTGGCTACTTAACTGAAGATACTTAAATACTCTAAATAATTACACTGATTAGCCAGTGATTCTCAGAGCAGCACGCTGCCGACCTACCTGCAGAGTAGTAGGAGTTGCTCAAACACACCACCGTCCCCATGTGCATTCCACATTAGGTATCCATGCCCCAAGGGCTGGCAGTGAGACACACTGAGCCTTGTGTGTCCACCATGTTCACCACTTATCACTATTCCTGACACACCCCCAGGCTTCCAAGTGATGGAAACATTCCCCAAACACGGAACTAATATATCAATAAGGTAAATATGCCCCCCTAAAAATTAATTAATTTACAGGCATGAAGTACTTATCCTTCAGAGAGAAACACCAGGAACTTGAACTCCTAAGGATACCTAGCAGTACTGATACCCTAAAGAAGTTTGGCACAAAATAACATAAATACACACACACACTACTTGACTTTTTGACTTGCTAATACACACTAGCCTTTCAGTTTTGCTTTCACTTCAACCCTGCAAGACAGTTGTTTGACAAAACATTAAACTTGCCTGACAAGAGAGAGTTCTTTCTGAAGACACAGCCGCAGAAAGCAGGAAAAAATGCTTGAAAATATCTTTCTAAACTTCTGAAGCAAAGGTGAAATTTTCCCTTGCACAGCACAAGGGAAAACAAGACTTGGCATCTGATTTTATGCACACTAAAGACTCACGAGCAATGCAATTCATGAACAACCAAGACTGAGGGATGCAGGCGTGTAATGTATGGTGGGGGTGGGGGTGTGCAAATAATACATACAACCATATAGAGCAGCCTTTCACATCATTTAAGCAACTAGAAATGAACACACCAGCTTCCTAAAAGGTACATGTGTCATTACATAGCTCCAACTGGCATGCAGCAGCCTCACTGCTGAAGGGCACTGGGTGCAGCTGGGGGTCCAGCCCCACACCAGCCTCCCATAGCAGCCCCTCCACTGCTTCCTCCTCCTCCTCCCGCTCCAGCATTGCAATGGCTCCTGTTCACTCCTGTGCCAAGCACAGGCACTTGGCTATTGAGGATTCATCCTGAGCATGCCTGATGAGCTATCCCACGGCATACGGCGGAACATCCGAATTGCAGGAACACTGCCCCTTTCCGGCACTCGCCCTGCAGTGAGTGACTCAAGATGCCTTCCCCAAAGCATCAGCCTGGCATCCACAATCAGAAACGTCTGGAAATCCAACACAAGCAGCATGCACAAACTAGGGAATTACAGGTCTCCCAAACCAGGAGGGCAAACAGCACTAATTAAAGTAATTAACTTCGAGTAGAAGTTTAATTCTGTCCATAAAGGAAGGGCTGAGGTTACTGTTCTGCATTTGGTATTCCTAATTCATACAACGCTCTCTCGGTGAAATGGTTAAGGTTGATACAGGTTATTTACCTTGGGGGAATACGACCTATATACTCTGGTTAAGTAAATAATTTAAAGGGTATGACACCAGCATTATTCCACACAACCCCACAAAAATCAGCCAGTGGTCTCATGTAAGCCACATCTTCTGTACACACAGAATGAAAATGCTTAAGCGTAAAAAAATAGCCACAAAACAGGAATCTGCACACAGGCATGACCACCATCCAACCTAGCACATCTGCACCAAATACCAGACCAAGTTTTGGAGCTTCTCTTCTAATTTTACAGCAGATAGCTCTATATTAGAACAGGGAGGGAGTAGAAAGTCATTTAGTATCACTTGTACCTGGGCTAATAATGATGCCACAGATAAACCTTTTTCTTTATTTTTCTTTCTCCTATGTAAATGTTTAATAATCACAGCCAATGTAACCTCAGAACAACAGAGATGAAGTGAAACAAAATTAGCACTTGCTATGTTTAGGCAACAGCAGAGCTGTTCTTTCAGGAAGACAAGTGCCTGGCTACAAATTACCTATCCCAAAGGGTGCATGCCACCATGCCTTGAGCAACCACCCTGTGGGACAGCAATTCAGAGGGCAAGGTGGAGTACACAGGCACTAAGAACACAAATTCCCAATTATTCCTCCATGTGATACTCTAAAGAGTTGCAGGTTTTTTCCTTTGCTTAATACCTGTCAGTTTCCTAACTTTGTTGGTAGGTTTTTAACAGCTAAACAACTGCTGCCTGTATTAAAAGCTATGTTAAACAGGAAAATTACACAGACCAAGAGAACTTCTTTAGGTTGAGGGTGGCAGAGCACTGGAACAGGCTGCCCAGGAAGGCTCTGAAGTCTTCCTCTCTGAAGACATTCAAGACCTGCCTGGACACATTCCTACGTAACCTGCTCTAGATGGCTCTGCCTTGGCAGGGAGATGGACCAGTTGATCTCCAGAGGTCCCTTCCAACACTTACTATTCCATAACTCTGTAAGTGATGCTGGTCATGAAAAAACAGGTCTCCAACAACCCTGTCGGAGTAGAGACTCAGACAGCTCATCTACTGGCAAGGCAGAGACCCCAGAAAAGAAACAGCAAGAAATAAACTTCAGTAGTAGTTAAGCACTTGGCTTTTGCCAGCATCACTCTCTACAGAAACTGCTCAGCATACTCAAACAGCCACCAAATTCAACTACAGAGCCTTCCCAGCTACTTCCCATGTACAGGAAAACTTTCAAGAATACTTTCTTAGTGGAAGCTACTGAAGTAATTCAAGGCTAGAATAAAACCAAAGCCCCATCAGAAGCCATACAGTATAATCTACAAATTACACCCTTTTGCTTTCCCAGGGCTCTTGTTACCAAAAATTCTGAGACTCTCTGCTCCACTTCTAGCTACTCTTCCAGAGCGGTAAAGCATCCAAAATTGACTTCATCTCCACCAACACTGCGTCCACTGTGATTATCTCATGATGGCAACAGCAAGTACCTCAGTGGGCAGACACCATCCTGCAATCCGCTGTGCTACTGCCAGAACTCGAAGAGCAGCCAGAGATATCTCCAGCCCTGCTGTCACCCACCAGTAGCAGCCAACAGAGAATCAGAGAATTCATTCATTCGACTCTAGAGAATCCAAAAAACTTAGGTATAGCCTTTGGATCTACTATAAGGCTAAGCCCAAGACACTTCACCGAACTCAAACTTGGTCACAAAGAAGATGCAGAAGATACTTTAAATGAACCTCAGAAATCACTCTTTGTGTGAGCGGGGGGCAGGGGTAGGTGGAAATGCCAATAGAAACAGTAAAGTGTTAAAAACACTCAATAAAATACACACAGGCAAATAGCATATTTTATGTAAAGCAATACACACCGGATCTTGAGCTAAAACACTATTGGATGGCAAGGAGTGAAAGATTAATTATCAGGAGTGACAAATTTAACAGCTTCAAAACGCAAACAGCGGAGTTCATAAAAAGGCACTTGGCACAACACCCGGTCCAAACAACACTCTTGACATCAAGACCTTGCTGGCGATTATCACTAAGCGCTACTACCAATTTGTAACCTACAGCATTACCCTAACAACACAAACCGATTTCAAACATTCTGAAGGTTTTCTGCTGATAAAACTACAGTAACATGCACTTTAAGCTCCATATACTGTTACATTTATATAAAAGCCTTGCACATAATCAGTGTAATGCATGCAGGTTTTCAAAGAGCTGATGAAATGCACATATCCAAAAGTTATCAGCAAGTATGCTTCATTGAGAGACAGTAGTAAAAATAATGAAAAAGAAATTCTAATTCAATTCTAAAAATTCTAAATCAATTTTTGACAATTAAAAACCATTTTAAATTCACATCACTTTTGAACCTGCAAAATCAAAAAAATCATTATTGTTTTATGGTTTTAAATACACACACACAAACTGAATACTGAGTATCAGTATCACCTCATCCCTTTTCTGTGGGATCTTAGTACCACCAGTGTATGCTTCTGCTCACTGCCAACAGCAAGCACATGGGACAGAAGGCCATACCATTGCCCTATCTCCCACATTCTTTGCACCGACACCTGCAGGGAGATTCAGGGTTTTAATAAATGTTTCACAGGGATAAAAACGATTTTACTTTTCACCTCACCAGCAAAACCTCATCTGCATAAACACCCACTTACTTCCCCACAAGTACTACTTAGGCCTGCCCTTTAATCAACTGTTGCTTGTCCAAGTACCAACCAACCAAGATTTTTAAGCACAGTAGCATGTTCTTAAGGTAACATCACAGTTTCAAAATGTAACTGCTTCAAAACATTATCTGTGAACTGCTTTTAGTTTGCTTTCCCCAGCTCCCTGATTCAATTTCACTTCTTATGAAGTATTTTATTAATAGTCCAAACAAAAATTCCTCCAAACTCTTAGCCAGCCCTGCAGGATCAAGGACTTTCAAACATAAAGTATAAATGTCTGACAACATGGCCATTTCAGGCAACTTATTTTCACACAAATATCAATTTTACTTAATTACATCCCAAAGACTTATTTTCATGTCAGACACCTCTACCACTTGCCAGTTAATGCCAGAATTCATGGTACTTAGCTGCCAGCTGGGTTTAAAACCTCCATGCATATGCTCCATCACCTTCACCCGGGCTGGATGCTGTGATACTGTGAGCTGATGCAGAAGGCAGCCTTTCACCCACAGAACAGCCCTCCTTCAAAGACAAAAGATGCCAGACAGAAGAGACAAGGCCTGATGCTTAGGCTTTGCTTTTAACCACAGTGATTTAGATCTAGTACTAGCTGCTCCTGCAACAGAAATACACAGGCGTATTTTCAAACCAGGCACAGTGGGAGCAATTAGACACACTATTTACAAATACAGCATTGTAGCCACCACTGATATTCTCTGCAATTACCTGATATACCCACACCCATGTACGCCCTGATGTATGATGAACAGATCTTTGTGACATAAGTACCAGTGCAATGACAGAAAGGATCACATTTCAGTACATCTATTTTAATGTGTGAAAAAAAAAAGGCTGCCTCCCAAAACTTTAGTCTTGACAAACTTAGGTTTATCATTCAACCTCAAAAGAAAGTGAAATACAGCCAGAACCAAGAGGTCTTTTACCTTCAGGGTTATGAAAGCATTTCCCTTTTGTTAAAACTGAAACAACCTAAAGACCAAGTGAACCACTTTCCGAACTCTGATTTGAGTTGTTGCTCCTACACAACTCACAAAAAATGCACAAAACCCCAAAACCCCAATGCCAAAATACCACAAATAAACCCACACCATTACCAAAATATCTACTCTTATTTTTTGACTCTATGAATAGAGACTAAAAAGATATAAGATCTCATATTATGCTGACTAAAAAGTAATAGAAAATCGAAACTACATTTGTTATCAAGAGCTATATAAAGTTATGATGAGCTAAGGTTGGCATTCCTGGAGGATACTTAGAAAGGTTTCGGTTAGTTCCTAGTAATGGTAAAATAGAGGTTTAAAACGGGAAGTCAGTTAAACAATTAGCGAGTATTGCGCAAAAAAACGCAAACAAAATCTTGCCAAACAAATATAGCAATTTGCTCAGACACAAGCCACAAAAGCTTATCTTGACGTTATGTTCTCTTTGCTCAGATAAGAGAATAAACCAACAATCACAGCCCTGCAATTTTAAAGGGGAGGAAAACACTGTGAGGCGTCCCAATTCACTTGTAATAGCAAATCCTTGCAGTATCAGGACTCCTGACAGTAACCATGCTCACAAGTCTGGCAGCTGACTTTGAATATGCTGACCTTGAGCAAGCAAATGACCTTAGCAGCGAGTACTTCTGGCTTATTTCATTGCAGCAGCAAAACTGCCTCACCATCTATAGTAGTCTAGAGTCTCTGGCCACCACCCCTGACTATTTTAAGATATCCCAATACACTTCAGTGATGCACAGTTCAAAGCGATAGAATAACATCTGCTAGCATGTTGAAGTGCAAGTTGTTTACAGAGGCATTTTTAGCTTGTTCACATACTGCGCTTCCCTGACGGACAGGAACTCGATTTATTAACAGGGCTCTGCTTCTCATTTTCACATCCAAACCCCAAATTTCTAAAAAATAAAGAAAACTAAAGAAAAGGAATTTCAGGCATCGTGAAAGAAGAAAAACAAGACATCCCACTCTAGATAGAGCCTATTTAGAAACTTCAAGTATGTGACAGCAATGGGTGGACTTGAAAAAGCAGCTGCCTCCTGACATGTCAATTTTGCACTTCTCCCTTGATCTTCCTTATAAAGAGAATTTGTATTATTATATTTAAAATGTATTTAAGTTGTATGTTGATCTGATGGTAGGAGAAAATAATCAGGAAGTTACTTCAATGCAGATGTACTACTGAGTCATAATAACCCATCCTGCTGACAATCCTAACCTACAAGAAGAAAACATTCAGTTTAACAAAACCACTCTAGGGAGGCACTGTCAGCCTGGGCTCCCCGGGGTCCCTGGAGTGACAAGGACTACATCTAATCAAGTTACAGGCCAGTGCAAAACCAAGCCTCTCCAGAAATTTACAGCCACAAGAATTTTTTTCTGATTTTGAAGGAATGTGTATTAGAAGGACAACAACAGATCACGTAAATTCATGGAAATCAGCAGAAGTTGTTGTTGGTTTATTCTGAAAGTAAGTGTGAAGCTGAAAAAGTCATAAATAAAAAGCTGTCCTAGTGCAACAGCCACAGAGCACACATGTAGCCCTTGCTGCAGCCCAGTGCAGGGCAGCAGTTAAGCCACACAACTCAACTGCTTTATTCCTTTTCCAAATGCCTTTAAAGCAGAAGAGCTCACACAGGACCAAACCAGTTTTCCAAGCTGCAGCAGAACTGACTGGGTGAGTAAAAGCCATGTCAGCACTATAGGACACTGTGATTGTCACTCTTCCTCCATCCTCTCTGATCCTTCATGGGAGAGAAGGGCGAGAGGAGAGGAGGGGGAAAAGCCTGCTCTCATCCAACAGGAATACATCCAACAATTTTTCCATCCCTCTGAGCTCTGCTGCAACACTAGTGACATTTGGCATTTTGTCTGGAACAACTTTGTTGATTAGCGACCATCCCTAGTTGGAAGACTGGAGGGAGGATATCACTGTCCGATTCAGGAATGAGTTGACTCCACTGAGCACATCCACTCACATCATCTGCTTTTCCTTTTGGGCACGCTGCTGAACAACCAGGATTGTATTTTACTGCTGTCACCAGCAGGGCTTGAAAAGGTTTTCTGCCACAAGCATCCCTTAATAATCATACACCTTCCATTCAGCCAGCATCATTCAAGTTCTCCATCAGTCTATCACAGGTTCAGCTAGTGCCCCGTTTTATATGGACCTTAACTACATTGCTTGCTGACCATTCCATTTTCCCCAGTGAATGTGGCTACGCTGAACAGCAGTTTGCAGACAGACCACTGGATGCCAAGAGGAGCAATCTCCCATCAGGAAACTGCTTGTTCTCAAAACATGTTTTCGGGAAGATTTCCAGCTGTGCTCTAACAGCAGTATAACCTGACACAGTCTGATGAAGCAGATGTTTCCTTCGGAAACAGGAGGCAAAAGACAGGAAACGTAACCACTGGGGCAGCTACATGGGCCAGTGGAACAGCGACTGCTCAACTCTGTGTGGAAGCTGTGCATAAGGAACATGCAGTAAAGTCACATACTCACTCCTACACCTGCAATGGCTAATGTTAAGTACGTGATTTTAGAAGGACTTTGTGAACGACAAATTTTGTGAGGTTTATGTAAGTGTCATTTTCAAAATCCTGTCTTTAGAAAAGAAAACCCCAAATCAAAATTAACAAGAAGGTGATTCCCCTTGAAAACTCCTCCCAACCAACAGCAAACCCTAGAAATAATGAAGTGTTGCCCACGCTATAGCTCTCCCTTAGTGATCTATGCTCAACATGCAATGCCAACACGTCAATGTATCCTATGAGCTCAGTTGGTGTTACAGCCAAGCAACAAGTGCGAGAAGGATCAGGGAAGAGGCTTCACTACCAAACCCTGCCATATAGCTGTTACCATTACACAGACCTGTGTACATGTTAAGTACAATTTCGCCCACTCTGAACAACAGCTGAATGCTACAGATAACAGTGATGGCAAAAGGGACCTCTGTCCTATGGGTGTTAGCTAGTGAGTAACACAGGACTCCTTAACCCCTGGCATTGTGCACAGCTATGGCAAAAACGGGAAATTATACACATTTCAATGGAAGTTTCTCCCCCAAAACACACCTAGGGAGAGTACCAGGAGAAAGAAGAGGTCTGCTGCGAAACCAGACCTAAAGAGTTATCTCTGAACACAAAATGCAGAGAAGACCATTGCTTCTCATGGTAGCAGAAAAGAAAGCTACTTGGCTTCCAAGACAGAAAGGCAGGACTGCCTTGACCGTTTCCAATCACTCAACTCTTGTTGGAGGTTACTGCTTCTTGGAGCCTGCCGTTTGGAACCCCTGTTTTGACACCTGCTTCTCTAAACACATCTAACCTTAGAAGAGAGGCATAGCAAAGGAAAATTACTTCTAGAGGGAAACACCATGCCCTGAGAAAACTTTCTGCCTCACCACATGAACACAAGACACCAGACTTAAAAATAAACATGTTGATTCCCCTCCTTTGCAACCTGCACCATGCTTAGGTAAGGGAATGGTTTTGGAGGCCTCACTCCCCTTGTTGAGATTTGGGATACAGCTGACCAAAAGGACAGCAACATACTTATCATACCATTCCCATATATGACAAAGCTTGAGCACCTACACTGTAAGTTAGGATTTTCTCTTCTTTCCAAAATGTATACACTGCTTAGTTATTTACCTACTTAGATCATTCATAAAAGGTCAACAGTTTTAACATGTGAGGCCAGCAGTGAAGAAGAGGCTTCAAATACCAGATCTCTCTAGCCCACAGCTATTAAAATCCCAACCAGCATAAAACCGGCATGTAAGCACAGACACTGTCTTTTAAGGAGAGAGCGTTCAGAATAACATTTCATCTTTAAAACAAACATAATCTGAGACCCAAGACATGTATTGTGGTTGGTATTTATTCACATCCATACTCTAACTTCCAGCGATATGTAACCGTCAGAAGTTTCCAAAAAGTAATGAAATGTCAGAAAGATTTTTACACTCATTTTAACCAGTCTCGTACTATCACTTTGCTTCACAAAGCTGAAACAGGAAAACATCAGATCATTATCACTGCATCCACTTTGCCTCCATTTTTCTGCTTCTCTACACCCTTTCAAAATCCAATTAGTTTCATTTTTTCCACAATCCCTCTTCATGCAAAAGTACTCTAATATCTCCAGTAGCCATCGGTAGGCCGCTTCCTCTTCTGCTACAGGCTCAGGTACGTAAGACAGCCCATTATCCACTCACCTGGCTGAATTACCTTACGTTCTTTAATTCCTAATCCTCTTAATACTTATTTTCCAATTCATTACTCACTTCCTCTTACTGATGTAATATACTGGTGCTACCATTCAAAAACCCCATGGTAACAGTGGCTTTTGTGATCTTTTCCATTCTCATAATACTTAGTTTATGACAGCCACATGAACAAGAGAAAAAAAAAAAGGGGGTGGAGAGAGAGGGTAAAAAAACCCCAACAAACGAACAACAACAAACCACCTTTTATTCACTTTAGTGATACTTCTTTACGGGTTTCTCTTGAGCATCCAACGTAACACTTCTATAGACACTGCTGGGCATACGCCTTCCACAGAGAAAGTGCAGATTTTATCCTTGAAAATGACAGTGGCATGAGCTGCCAGAGAGCACAGTTCCTCCCTTTTCTCCAGGCCATGTTCCTCCCTCCTGCAGCTGGCACCGGCATGGTCAGATGCAGGAGAGAAGAAGGTGGAATGGGATGGCACTGGCACCACATGATTGAGAAGCTGCATCCCGATGCTGTAGGGACACAGTCTTGCACCCTCGCAGCCTGTGCTGTTGTTTGAGGGCTTTTCAGTCCACTGTTTTTGAGGACCTCAGATCCTAAAATAGTAATTTTAAAACAAAATGTTTCTTCTTAATAACTTTTCCTTTAAATTTAATAACCTTTCCTTTAAATTCTTAGGCCTGGCTAAGTGCTTCTGTATATCAGAAAAAGCCAGGTTCACACCATATTTACATACAAAATATCCATATACATGTCTAAATATTGCATTGTACTTGTCACTTGGTGAAACCAAATCTAATGCAAGGTCATCTCTGACCATGCCAAGACCCCAGCCAAGAGGGGTTACAGGTATGGCTCACGACAATACACAAACAGCTTTGCACAGAAACAGTTTGCAAAGATTGTGCAGAAGAATACATGCGAGATCATGCTGATAAAAGAGGTGCTGCATAGAACAAGCATTTTCCAAAAAAACGTCTCCAGTTTGAATTCTAATTGGATTAATTCAGCCTGAAGCTTTAAACAGAAATCCATATAAACAAATGTTCTCCTACTAAGTAACCTACACAAGCACACAGCCCTGCTGTGCTTAAGAGAAATTAAAGAAGTAAGAAATAGATTTCAATGTCCCAACCGCTGCCTGGTTTTTGTAAAGGGTTTGTTTCAACATGCCACAGTCAAACAAGTCAAACCTGCACTATCACTCCCACCCTTTTCTAACACAAAAACATTTAAGTACAGTTATATTTCATAAGTAGCTGCTTATCTGATTGACAAGAAGGCACAACCCCTTGCAAAATAAATTCCATCCTCTGAAGTCCCTTCTCATTCCTCTTCAATGAGTTTCTCTTTACATTTCCCTGGCATCATATACTTTGAGTCCTTTTGGATCAAGTTCATATTTTTTGGTCTTATTTACCCCAATCAGGTGCTTCCAAAGCAATAAAATCTGAGAAACTGCATGCCATGCTGCACAAGAGTTAATTTGAATCACACAACTAATAGAGAACTCTGCATCTACATTTTCTTCAAATTACTCATTGTCCTAGTTTACCAGCTTTTTACTGAACTGGCAGACAGGCAAGACACAGGACATACTATTGCCACCAATGCAAAGCAGAACAGAAAGAGGTCTTCGTTCAAGACAAGTGCGGCTCATAAAGAAATCAAAAGGTCCTCAAAAGATGCTAAATACTAATAGCTTTTTAACACCACAATGAGTGGATAACTATACAAAGAAAGGACTAGAAAGCAAACAAAAAAAAATTAATCAAAACTATGCATCCATTTTGAGGTCAACGTAGAATGCAACCAAGTACCAAAAAACACTTTAAATGTTCACCTGGTATCACTGTAAATATTTAAGTATCCTATTGCTCACTAACTCCAGAGGTTCACTGCAGTTCACAGCTGCTGAAGGCACTCAGTCAGAAAGGAGTTTATAAGAACTAGGCAAAATATTTATAAGTGCTGGAGAAAAACACAGACATTTACATAATCTTTGGCAACAGGACAGAAAACATGGCACTTCTAGTACACTGTCCAGCTGCTTACAGAGAAAAATCATCACATCAGAGAGGCAGGAAAGGCAAAGGCACCCCAATCAAGAAACTGAAAGCTCATTTTTTTTTCTATTTGCCTTTTAAAACATCTCATCAGAGATCTCAAAATAACAGTAGAGTGACAGTTTGAGTGCAACCCAAAGCGTACTTCTAGGAAAAAACAACATCATAAAAACATTAAGAGCAAGTATTCATATTTAAAATGGTAACCAAGCACTTAATCTTAGTATGACCTAAACTTTCTTAGATGGTCCTTATGTTTTGCAAGTTATTATTAGTTATCTGGAAGAGTAATTAAGTCATTAACTTTAATAAATGCAAAAACTTTATTCCATTAAAAGCTAAAAGCAAATGAAAAGACACTTACCTGTAGTACCGAGATTGTAAGTAGGTCGAACAAATAGTCTTTGATACATGGCTGGCAGATCCAAAGTCTATTACTTTAACCCGGTAAGGCTGTCGAACAGGATCCACCAACATAATGTTCTCTGGTTTGAGGTCAGCATGAATTAAACCCAGACTTTTTAGTTTTTTTAGTGCAGTAGCCACCTGTTGCAGAATAGGCCTTATTACTTTCAGTTGCAGAGGGCTGAATTTGTTTTGTTTCAGGAAGTCATATAAATTCTGTTCCAACATCTCAAAAACCAGACAAGTATGGTTACGATGCTGAAAGCATTCATAGGCTCTCACAAAGTTAAACTCATCAGCGTTTTCAGTACTTAGTCTCGCTAATATGCTCACTTCTATTTGTCCTTGGCGTGCATACGAAGGATGATTCTTCAAGATTTTGATTGCCACAATCTCATTTGTACCCCTTTTCCAGCACTTCACAACTTGTCCGAAGGTCCCTCGCCCAAGGAAATCAAGAACCTCATAAGTGTTTTTCACAGAGCACAATACCTCATGCTGTACTAACTGGTAATCTCCGTCTCCACTTGTACCACTTGGTTTTGAAGTTGCAGCCGTTGTCACGACCGTTACGGGGTTTCCCACATTGGTTTGCAACATTGCAGGCAGGATGGACAGTTCATCAACAATCTGCATCGTGCTGTTTTGATTATCCAGCTCTTCGCTCTTACGCTTCAACCCACATCGCTGGGGCCCTTCCAGGGTATCTGCCCCAGTCCGAGGTGCCTCTAACTGAGTTTGCTGTGCCCACGCCACTAACACTTTTGTAGCACCTGCAATATTTGTTAAAGCAACAGCATTTGACGGCAACAAAAAGTTCTGTCCTCGAGGTCTGTCAAATGGATTTTTAGTCTGAAAGAATGTACTGACCCTGTGGGGAGAAATTCCAAAGTTTTTACCATTCACACAGATTTGCGGGTAGGTTCCTTCGTGGTACACGCAACTGCTTGGTTCTAGTTTGAGTTTCTTCACACTACAAAAGGCACTTGACTGGGTTTGATAAACATATGGTGGATAGACCAAGACTTGTGAGGCCATACCTACAGAGGGAAAGAAAAATAACAAGCAAGTGAGAATCCTGCATTTACATTTCCAAGCAGCTTCCCCTTCTAAAAAGATCAGGACATGAGTACATTTTCCAAATGAACTAGCCCAAAGTTACTTCATGTTTAGTTTCTTACAGCCCACAGCAAAGTACCCACACCTTCGCAGTGCATACAAGGGCTGTGGCGGCAGCAGGTCGCTGCAGTAGCTGCTTCTGGTGGTTGATCAGGGTGTGACTGAGATAGTCTGCAGCAGGCCACTAGCTGTCATTTTTCAAATGGGGAAACTACCTTTGTGCTATTAAAAACTCAGCTTCCACTTAAAAAAAAAAAATCTACATAAAACATTCAGTAGCAAAAGTTAAATAATTCAAATATTTATCAACAATGATCTAAAATAACTGGAAAGCTCTTAACTGTGAACCAAAGCTACTGTTTCACAATGTATCAGACCTACTCATCGTAAGCACCATCAGGCTTCTGAGAACAAACGAACAAATGACAACTGTCAAAGCTCAAAGAATTTCACCGTGATGAAAGAGAAAGCAATCAAAGTGTGTGTCAGAGCCCAAAACACCTTACAGAGGCATGTGTATGTTCACATAAACAGCTGCAACTTTACTGTACATTGTAATTTACCTGGAATCGAATCCATTCACAAAAAACAAGTAGCTTCCCCAAATTATACAGCATCCCATTGTATTAGTTTGTGTATCAGTTTTCACAAGAGGAAGCAGCCTGCTTGCCTGGGAAGCCCCTGAGCACAGCAGCCCCATTCTGCACAGGATTAGTCCCCAAATTTGTCCCCTGCTCAGGACACCGGCTATATGGAAAGGAGAGCCAAGCTGCTCACTGTACCTCCCCTCTCCCAGGCATGAAGAGTCTGGTCCTAGCAGAGCATCAGAGGGAGGACAACGACAGCAGTAGCTGGCCCGCATGCAGGATAAGGAATCTCAATTCCCCATTAAGTTGTGTAGACCTCACCTCTCTTAGAGCTCTCATCTCTGCACTCACTCTACTGTGTCCTCTTCCTTAGCTGTCAAACACTAGCCTTAAGCTTTAATATCACATAATGCTAAGCCCTAAGAAAAAGGCACTGAATGGCAAATGACTACAAATTTCCAGGGAAGTTTTGGCTTATACAAGTCTGGCCAGCTCTCAAAAACAAGTTCAATACCAGTAATACTTTAATTAAATCACTTTCTCATACCAAGCACATGAAGATTCTGGCAATGGGTATTTAAATTGCAGATGAGTCCCATGAAATCTGAGCCAGACACTGCAATGACTGATCAAATGAAAACTAACCAAACACATGGCATGATTATTCTGAAGCTGTGATTTGATTTATGCAAATTAATATTTTAGCATCTTAAGAGCAATTAAAATCATCATACCATCATCTCAGTTTAGCACCCTATAATGGTTTTTGCCCCAGCAGTAGAAGAAAACTTCAAAGCCCTTTTCTTTCCAAAGCTGTTCGTTTGCCCAGAGCCAGTCAATGTAGAGAGCTGGAAAAGGTCGGCAGCGACCCAGCATTATGGACTGCCACTGGCCCTCTGCTCCATACCAAGGGTTTAAGACTAGCTCTCAAGATGACTACTTTGAAAAAGCAGTGATAAACCCACACTGCAGTTAAGGAGGTTTTTTGAAGACAGCACAACAACCCAGTGGCAGAGAAAGCAGGGGTATAATGGTCCTCCAAAACAGCCAGAAGACCACTCAAACCCCTACCTGAGCCTGTTGGGATCACTGGTCTTCAAAAACACGCAAG
>JBCJKH010016814.1:0-11454 GCA_039877255.1 Loriculus beryllinus
TGGAATCCCAGTTCTACTTCCTTGCAGCTGTAACAGAAGTTACTTTGTATAATCTCATATTGCCCTTCCCATTAAGATCCCTGTAACACTGAATGCATACAATGTCCAGCATCCAAGCAATCATTTGAGAACTTTTCCTCCTACTTTTCCAAAGTGCGGCTCTTGACTGACTGCACGCTCTTAACTATGTTTGCTTCTTGGTCAGAATTTATTTTCCCCAGGATTCTTCCAGAACATTTGTTGCTGTACTATTTCTCAGCAGAATTATACAGCCTTCCATACAGCTCCTGCTAATTTCAGTTGCAGCTGTGAGTTTAAACCCTTCTGCAAATGAGACCACAACGATATCAGTCAGCCAGAAAATGAAGAACATTCAATCACTGACCACCTGTGAAAAATCTGTTTTAAGGAACTATGCGGTAAAGACTAGCGCAACATGGAAATTTTCAGACAAGATAGATCTTTGCCAAAACTGCCTTTCTGTGGAGCCCAGCATATTCTACTGAAAATATTTCAGACCAGAGGAGCTGTTACCAAGTTGAAAATGATGTCTGGGGGAACTCAGCATAGACTTCCAAAACGGCCATTGGGTACTAAGCCAGGGAAACTGAAAGTGGCCATCTATGCACAATGGCTATGCACTATGTGTTTAATAGAGCATTTAAAAGGGGTATACATAAGGAATGTGTATTCCTTACTTAATAGCATGGCAGTGGCTCAAAACTCAGTTTTGTGCATCTGGCACTGGCCAGTCTTGACCACTTTTCCACATTGAGAACAGGTGGGTGGCTGGCTGCTGGCTGAGGTCAACCCATCCCAGAGCATTAGACCAGAAAACACACCTGATGACTTGGCAGGCAGGAGACAGCGTCCTTGCCAAGCATCTCTGGCTGTGTGTAGATGGTGTCCCTAAAGCACACGTGGAGGGTGAGCCCACAGGCATCTGCAAGGCCCTCCATGCCCTAACAGAGCTGCCTTGTGACACAAAATTCCTGTCATGACATGCGAGGACTCTGTGATTTCCCAAGTATGCCTTATTCTGTGTCTGGCTTTGGAAATGCCATTCTGCCCTCGCAACCTGGAAGGTACAAGGCAGGTGGATGGTTGCGTTGATGAGAACCATGGGGGAAGTGTGTGGAGCCTCATTCTCCTCTCTCTTCCTCTTGGCATCCCTGCATTTTGAGGGTTGCCAGGCTGTTCCATTGGGAGCAGGACATCAGGTAGCAGGAATAGATAATGCGAAACATTCTCCAGAAAAGTTTAACTGAGCAATTGGCCTTTGTTGGTTTGGGAAGCTTTTTCTTAGGGGTAAAATTTACATAGGTTTCCTTTTGCTTCTTGCTAGTTCTTTTTCTGTTGTTTATTTTGGACTACTGTAAATGATAGTCCATGCAGCTTCCCAGACTTTCTGAGTTTGTATACAGTATTGTCAGAGTGAGCAGCTACATGCAGTATCATTCAGCAGCAAAGGTACACACTGCACGACCACATAGGTGGTCACCTGCTAAATGGAGCTGGCTCTGTTGATGCTGGGAAGTAAATGGTTCAAATGTTTTGTCACTGGTAGAAATATGACCCAAAATGATAATTGCATTGAAAGAAATACAGATATTTACGTCACTTAACTGAAGAGAGGATGGTTCTTTGGTGAGAAAAAAGTGTGGAGGGTAACCTATTTCTGTTGTTATCCTAGTGAAGATCCATACCTTCCCAGTGTTGTGGCAAGCCAGTAAGAGCCAGCATTAGCAGAGGTCTGGTCTTCATGCATGGCTGGGCTCTTGCCTGTGGATAGCTGCCTTCTCTGCCAGCTGCTGCAACAAAAGAAATCAAAATTAGTCCTAAAAATTAACACTGGTACAGGAGAAAGTGATAGGGTACTAGTGGAGTTATATTGGGTTTCCTGTGTGCACATTTATTCAAGAATGAGCATTTCTTCTTAACCTAAGGCTTTTTGGAGTGATATAACTTAGACCTTAAATGATTCTTTTAGTGGAATAATAGCTTTCACATGAAGGAATTATTGGTAATAATTATATTGTTTGTATAGTTTATGAAATGTTTATTTTTATGCCTTCAAGTTTCCAATGTCAACCAGATGTTGGCTGGTGAAATTTATTTATATTTTTCGTGGCTCCTGGCAATTTAAGGACAAGTGGTTTTGTTTAATATAACTGAAAAAAAGCAGACGGGAGGTTGGATGAAGTGAAGGGAGTCTGGTGGGAGCTGTTGTGTAACACATGAGTGTTTCTTCCTATTAGTGTGGTATTCTTTAATGCTTCTCTGTTGCATGCTTACTTGAGAAAGCTCTCATTTAACATAAATATGTTTTTCCAAGACTTGGAATACCGTTTTAAAGAAATACTGCAACCTGCATCAGGGAGCCACTTTGTCAGCCACCTACGAGTGAAGCTTAGGTGTAATTCCTAGTACCAAGACTGGGAGGTGAAATTCCTTATTTAGTCAATAGAAAAAGTTAGGTACTGTGAGTTACATTGTGTCTTCTTCCTGCCACTTGCCAGTAAACTGCCACAATTATGTGCCAAAGATAAATCATATAACTGCCCCAAGCGATTCAGCAAGGCCGTTGGTACTCCATGCTAAGGACGGAGACACTAGCATTGCAGGTAATGAATGGAGTGGAGCATAAGGAAAAGTATTAAGTTTTTGCCAGATGGTGAGGCTCAGATGTGCTGAGAGGAGGAAGGGATTGTAACAGGCCTAGCAGAAAAACAGATTTGGTGAGGATTTGTGTGACAGTAAAAAAAACAAAGTTACAGTGTCTACAGTGATCCCTTACTCTTCCTCCCCTTCCCCCAACCTCCATTTTCCACTGGTCAATTACACTGAATTTAGGTTTCATCTTAAAATCATCAAGCAAAATTGTGTGTGGAGTATGGAGCCAACTGCTCTTTTCCCTTTTTCCTCCCCTCTTCTTTCCCATCTTCTACAAACTATTTTTATACAGCTTTTTCTTTTTTTTTTTTTTTTAATACCTTTTATCTGCTACAAAGACCAGAGCATCTTAAATGCTTTAGTATTGCAGATCTGGTATATGTTCAGCCCAGCTTTAATACAGTTAACTGTTTCACCTGCCTGAGATTTCATTTATAATCTTAGGTGTGCATATTAGTTGATTTACTTACTCATACCGGTGAGAAAGCTGCTCCCTCATTGCCACTCACAGCCATGTATGGGATTTGGATTGCAGTTATACCTGCCTCAGTAAAATTGTATTTGCAAACCTGCAGTGAATGTCTCAGGCAGAATAATGTGCAAATAGCAGAAAATCTTCCTCTGAAAAAAAATTAGCTTCCCAATATACTGTTTGTTTTGCCATTGAAATTGGTCCACCTTTGAGTTCATGTTTCACTGGTTCAAGTGTGTATGTTTCACTTGCTTCTTGGTGAGCCTGACCTGATGTTAATGTGTTGATGTAGATTGGATGTATTCCTTTCCCCTTCAGCTAAGGAATAGCTTGCTTTGTTGTTTTGTTGTTCTGTGTTCGTTTTTTTTCCTTCTAAGTATGAAATAATTTAAAATAACTACTGTGGAGGAGGGGATAATGCAGCACAGCAGCAATAAAATTGTATGGTATAAAACTGAGAGAATATTTTGGCATTGGCACCCACACGCATATACTCTGAGGAGTTCTGTGTACTCCTCAGTCTTGCCACTGTACAAACAGTAAGAAAGGATATGTTTGTGTTATTTTAATGGCCTGTGTGTTCTAGACTTGGAGTAGCTGTATCTCGGTAATGCAACATCATCCTTGCATGTATAGTTTTGCAATACTGTAAGGAGACTAAATCAATTAGTAACTGTTGTAGCCTTTGATCTTGTGTTCTTGCATGGTTGGAGGCTTGAGCACGAAATTTGGGAATTTAAAATCCCAAGGCTTTCAAACTTCAGACCATGAAGTGAATGTTTCTGTGGAGCATACAGAGTTGCTGTGTGCATGAAAAATTGTGAGTGTCTTTTAGCAGTATTGCTTTACGCAATACAGGAAGTGAAGGAGAATAAACCTGTCATTTTCATAAAGAGGCAGGCAAAACAGTTAAATGTCCCAGCGCATAGCTTTGCCATTCTGAACTCATGTGGTTGAGCTGATGCACTCAGTTAGATTTACACTGTGCTTTAATGAGACTTTTTATGTATCTATGTCTTTATTTTTCCAATTGATATGTTTTGCATTTTTCAAGTGATGTGCAAAGTGAATGAATGAATAAATATCTATTAATCAGGTTTATTCCAAATTTCAAAAAAATCAAAAAAGTATTTATGTTTATTATGTTTATTTTTATGTTTTATTTATGTAGTACAAGGCTATCACTCCAGTTATTTAATACACATTATAACCTGTATGTAATTGACAAAATATAACCACTGCATATTCATTTTCTCCACTCTGTGGATGTATTTATTCAGAGATGAAGTATCACTGCTCCGACAAGAAGTCCAAGACTTGCAAGCTTCACTGAAGGTTGGAAATGCATTTTAATTGCACTTGGTTCTTTGTTTCAAATTGCAAAATGTTCCACTGTCTTAAGCAACCAAATTTACTGTTCTCTCTCCCCATCTCTTTTCTGTCTTTGTATGTTTTCCCATTAGGAGGAGAGGTGGTATTCAGAAGAGCTGAAGAAAGAACTAGAGAAATTGCAGGGGCAGCGGCAGCAAGTAATTGCTTTAAAATACTTGAAGCAGGTTTATCATCAGCATTGACATTGAAGATTAATACCTTTTTTGTAAGGCACGTGGCCTGATTTAGTTAGTTCTGTAATTTGAATATTGACATGTTCTTGAAAACAGAGCTAGTTATACAGTTGCATTGTGGAGAGGTATATATAAATCTGAAGAACAAAGTCAGAATAGATAATGATTCTTCCATACTACTCACTGCAAGTCCAGTTCAGACTTTTCCTTCTGTTGGGCTTATTCAGAACTCAGTTTATTAAAGCAAATAAATCAAATGTGGCACTTCTCTGAGAAAGGCAATGACGTCTTTATTGTAAGAACTTTTGGAAAATGATAGTTTGATGTCACTGATATGCAGATGAACTGAAGAAACAAGGCAAGGGAAATGCTGGTGCATTGTTCCCTAAGGAAGCTCTTGCTTCTTTTATTACTGTGAGTTACTTACCTACTGCATTGTTACAAATCTCAGATATTGCTTTCTGACAGAATGCCTTCTCAGAATGTATTTAGTGATATCTGTAACCTCTGTTTTTAGGGCACATTTCAATACCGAGGAAAGGGAGGGGGATGGGACTGTTACTCGTGTCTTGCAAGTCCGGAAGCCTGATAGTGTAGTGATATATGAAATGGAAAATTATCTTGGCCTTTTTCAGTCTTTGTGATGTAACTGTTTAAATTGGGTATTTTAATCTGCTTTGCAGTATTTGGGCATGAAAGTCTTTATTTATTTCTGTCTTTTCCAAAAATGGGATGAACTTTGGTAGTAGTAGTTTTTATTCCTTCTGTCTAATGATGCATTTATTCTGTTTTCTTAAGGATTCTAAGTCTGATGGATTGACAACGGCTACATCTACAGGTGGCTACCATTTTTTATATTAATTTCTGCACTGTCCGGAATTTCTGATTTATTTATTTTTTTTCAGTGTAGCTTTTAGGTTTGTGAAAAAGCACTTTTGGTAAATTGAAGAGCTAGAAAGCTGGAATGGTATGATTACTGGAAAACAAATTCATTGTAAGTGCTTGAGATAGGTAAATTTTGATAGGCATAATCTGGGGAAGTAGTTCTAGAGGCTTGGGATTTGTAATTTCTAGAAGTGAGACAGAAGTTCTCCTGACTCTGAAAGTAGTGCTCACATATAGTTTTGGGCATGTTTTTCATCATTTCATATATTCAAGCATTCAGTACAAGTCTTTTTCTGAGAAAGACTGTGACTGTTTATATTTAAACTATAGCACTTGTGAAGGCTGGTTTTATTTAGTGTTTTTCTGTACTCATTGCTAGCAAAGTAAACAGTGATTTTTTTATTTTGTTTTTTAAATTTACTTTTTGTTTTGCAGACCAATACTTTTTGCTCTGTATTTTTCTCCGTGAGGCACTCATGGAATAAATTTTCCTTATGTGTGCATAAAGCGTCTGACTGATCACAATTAAAGCTTTTAATCACAGTTTGGGGCTCACAATTCAGCAGCATGTTGCTATTTGTGACCAGTGAAAACCAATATGTACTTAATTCTGCAGAGTACTCTGCTAGTGACAGGTTCCAGCATCATGCTTGTAGATATTTAACTTCAGTAAAGTTGTTCACTTTGCTAAGTTAATTGGACGTTAAGTGAATTTGGATTACTCATTTACCTGCTGTGGTTTGTTATGGTCATAATTTTATTGTCCTACCTTTTCTGGAAATAATACTGTTTTTTTTGTGGAAATAGAATCATTAGAACGTCAACTAGAAGAGATCCAAGTAGAAAATTTTAACATTAAGCAAATGAAAGACTTATTTGAGCAAAAAGCAGCACAACTAGCCACTGAAATTGTGGGTAAGTATATTAACATGAGGTCTCATTCTGTTTTCTACTTGTGTAACTTGGGCAAGTGATCATTTATTTAACTTCCTTCTTATTAGAACTTAAATCAAAGTATGATGAAGAAATCAGCCTTCGGGAGGGTGCAGAACAGAAAGTGACAAACCTGACACAAGAACTGCAGAAGGAGAGAAGTACAGTTGAAGATTTAAAGACAGAGCTGGTATTCACATCACACTAATGTTTTGTTATTTTCAAGTCCAGGGAGGGATATACTTAAAATGCTTGCAAATGCATTTTTAAAGGAGTTGAACTCTGTTGAACTTGGAGATGTCTGCTTGTGGGCTGAAATAGTTCAGAACGCCGTTGTTTCTCATCTGTTTCACTGACCTACATTTTCAGTGTTTTTTCAGTAAGGAAATGCATGTTCTCTCTGACTCATGTATTAAAATTTATCCTATTTTATATTATAGTCTGTTAGTTTGCTGCTCTACCCTTCAGCAGATGTGTTGTGCAGGCCTGTATTTGGATCATGCCTTGGCTGACTTCCACAGCTTTAGATCACCCTTTTTCCATGAGGTGTTACGCTCTGACTGTCCCTGGACAGCTGCATTTGTAAGAAACAAGGTGTTTTGTGACATGATGGCTGAAAGGCTGGCAGCTGTCATCACCGTGCCTATGTTAATGTTGTCCCTCTTGCACTTGGCTGATAATACCACAGTGTGGGTGTATTCCAGGATTTTGTCTCCTGGTGACTTTTATATACAGCCATGACTCCGGGTAACAATCCCAGTGACTCAGCAGTTGTGCCGCTTCTAAAGCAGGAGTGAAGGGGACTTCCTAGTTTCCCCCACTCAACCACTGCTTAGACTCTGGAAGAAAGTAGGACTCATTTATCCCTCTTTTTCTCGTGTAGTTAGCTGCCCTGAGGGGCTCCTGAGTTCTTCTTGGCCCTGCCCAGCCACTGGACCTACCCATTCCTCTCTGTTTAGTTGTTTCTCAGCTTCCTTTCTCCTTCTGCATTCTTACCCTTTTCCTGTAACTTTGTTGTTCTAGATGCCAACACTGCTCTGCTTTCTTCGGTGCTTACTGTTGCCTTCTCTCTCCTTTCCCTCCATAGCTTCACTTTGGGGTCATTATGGTGCTTTAGATATAATTACCAACAGATTTTACCTGTGGGTCTGGTATAAGGCATGTCTAACGGTACTTTCAAGACGTTTCCATTTTTTTTTTTTTTGTCTGTTCTTGTGTTTGGTTTTTTTTTTTTTTGTTTGTTTAAACAGCTCTTGGAGACAGAGGCAGCATCATTATAAAAGTCTGTGTAGCACTGGGTTGTGTTGTATCTCAGTCCTGGGATGGGCTTTTGTTACAGCAGCAAAGTATATATAGTATTCCATTCTGTAGATTAGGGGAGTCAATACACCCTACTTCTCAGTGAATTGTGGCTTCAGATTAATTTCTTGCATGGATACCCTGTCATTTTAGTGTTTTTTCCAGGGAATGTCTCTCTCCTGTACCTAGCCATCTACCTGCATAAAAATTACTGAAATATAATCCTTGAGACCTTTTCTTGTTTGTCAGATTTCATTGAAACCAATGAACAAGTTCTGAGTTTAGCAGGTGAAAACTGAACAACCAGCCATTAAATCCTATTTCCTTTGGGAATGCTAAGTACTTTTCTGTGGTTCTGGTTTTGTGTGGAGTTTGTTCTTTTTTCTCAGCTGTAATACAGTATGTGTCACCTTGTGTATAGATTGGTGATTTAAAATATATTTAGAGATGACATTGACACTGGAAGCATGTCTGCCAACAGCATGTTGCTTACTGCTACTCTGCTACTTTTCAGCTACAAAGACCTGGTGTGGAAGACGTAGCTGTCCTGAAAAGGGAGCTGGTCCAAGTTCAGACGTTGATGGACAAAATGACACTGGAACGTGAGAGGGAATCTGAAAAGCTAAAAGACAAGTGCAAGCACTTGCAGGCAGAGCAGGCTAATTCAGAGGTAATAATCATACCTAAGGATGTGTGTGCTAGCTTTACCACAATTTTAATAAAAAGTAGAAAATATTAATTCGTCATAATAAAAAAGCCTCTTAACGGAATCGTCTAGCTTATCTAATAGTGATGTTTCTTCATTATAGTAAATTGCATAATTCTGTCAAAAAATTGTGTTTTCTACAAAAGCCTCCATGCTTTTCATTGCAAAACCTTTTCTTGGTATAAAAAGTTATTACAAGAACCCAATAGCAGAGGAAGAAACCTTCTAGCGGAGCTGTGCTGCTTGTGCTGGGAGGGAGAAATAAAGCAATACCTGTGTGATTTGAAGACTTGTTTCTCTTACTAAGTGACATCCAGACAAAACCAGTTGTTACTGAAAATGGTGGTTTTGGTTAATATTTGAGTTGATGTGCCTGAAAATGGATGCTAGCGTTAAAATACATAAAAGAGAAATTATTAAAAAAAGGTAGAAAATAATTGTAATATTCTTGTAGGACATACATAATTCTTGATCTTGCACAAGATTTAAAAATCTCAGTGGAACTGAGATACACTGGTTTTCTTTTTTTTTTTTTTCCTAGTTTTTACTGTCAAATGGGAGGCCTTTTTACACCTATTATTTATTATGGGAATATTTTGTGTGTAAGATACAAATCTGTTCCGCACACTTGCCCTCCCTCAGTCTACTGCATAATTGGCTTCAAGTGTTGCCTGTTACCAAGTAGAGCAGAAAGAGAGTGCCTGCGAGGCCTCCCCATGTCTCAAGGTCGAGATGTCAGGATGTCATCTGTAATCTGTTTCCAGGTGATACCACCTTTCCTATATTTGTTGCTGCAGACTGAAGGTCTAAAGTATAAAATAAAATCTATTGTTCTCATGTTAGTTTTATCCTTTCAATATTTTTTTTTCCATATTATGGTGGTTTTGAACTTTTAAATTTATCACATTTAAGAAGTATCTTAACTGTCTACTTGAGTTGCAAGTAGAATATGCTGATTTCTTCAGAAGTACTTTGTGAAGGTTAGTCCTGCTTTGGCTGAGTCAGTGGAAGAAGTTTTAAATTGCTGATGGGAGATTTGAAAGCACTTGTCCAATTTCATTGTTCTTGCGTACATTGTTCTTCCAGAATTGATGATAACTCTGTGTTAAAGGAAGCAAAGCTAACTACTTCTCCCGTAGCAAATATTCAGTGTTCTTGGTTTTGATTCCTCTGTTTTTCCATCAGTGAACACTTCTGCTTCCATAAAATGCAACATCTCTGACTTTTATCTGTAAGAGTGAATCTTACTCCTCAAACTTTCTCAAACTTGAACAGAGAAAATTTAGATTAAATATAAGAAAGAAATTCTTTACTTGTGAGGGTGGTGAGGCACTGGAATGGGTTGCCCAAGGAAGCTGTAAATGCCCCATCGCTGACAGTGTTCAAGGCCAGATTGGTTAGAGCTTTGAGCAACTTCGGTCTAGTGGAAGGTGTGGACGGAGGGTTGGGTCTATATGATCTCTAAGGTCCTTTCCAACCCAAACCATTCTATGATTCTGTGATTCTGTATCATTCCTGGCCTGTTTGATGTTGTTTACCATGGCAGTGAGGGAAATCTCTGACAGAGATAATGTTAAGAAATCTTGATGAAATTACAGTATCACTGAAAGGGCTTTTGTCTGACATATGATTTATTTACTGATGAGTTGGTAAATCCATACCTCCCAAAGAATTTTGTTTGCTGGGTGCTGTTGCACCTGTCTGGCAGGTTGGTTGGTGTAGTTTTACAAATGGATGACTTGACAGGGTAAGTCTTCACTGAAGACTGTCAGCTGTGTTTGTCCTCCCCCTTTTTTATTGTCCCACAGCAATATCAGCAAAACTTCTCAACACAGAGGTGTGGTCCATAGTGAAGTGGGGTTATTGCAGCACTCCCTAGTTTACATGAGGGCATGCCTAGGATTTCTGTAGGACTCCTAGTATCCGCTGTCCTGTTGAGGTTTGTGGATGTGAAGGATTTCTGGTATGTTTTTATTCTAGGCTTTCATATGCCCTAGATTTCAGAACTGCAGTTTTGACTTTGTTCATTTGCACTGCAGAGCTTTAGAGAAGTGGTGCCTGCCTGGCATTATTATGAACTTCCTAAGGCTTTCCCTTCTGCCTCCCCTCCCAGCAGAGCTCCAGAAATTATTCAAAGGTACAGTTTTGTACTAAACATGAGCCTACCATTGTTATCAAGTTAAAATTACGTATGCCAAGAGCTTCATCAGATGTGAAACAAGGAATATCACAGTTGGTATTATGAATATAATGTGGTTATGTGGCCATGTAAGTTGCTGCATAATTGCAGTTTGGTTGTAATTGTGAGATCCCACAACTATGCTGCGGAATTTAAATTTCATTTCAAAATACTGTCTCTGTAGTCTTTTGTGGTTTTGGGTATTTAGTTTTCATGTGAAGATAAAATGACATAGCAGGAGGGGTGTAACAAATATCTTTCATCTTAAAACATTCTCACAGGAGTGCGAACTGTTCTTGTTCCCCCAAATTAGGTACGTTTAGATTTTCACATAACTAGCCATTTTCAAGTGTAGCTTTAAACTGCAGCTTTTAACAGGAAAAAAGACTAGTGAGGAAGGTTTATTCAGCCCTTCTGAAAGTAAGAACAGATTGGGGAGAAGGCTGCACGATGCCCTTAGCTGTAAGTATGTGTTCACGTAACTGGCTACGCAGTATTTGGAGAAGGCTGAGGTTTTGAATGACTTCTTTGCCTCGGTCTTCAATGGCAAAGGCTCTGACCACACCATCCCAGTCTTGGAAGGCAGATGCAGGGACTGTGAGAGGGAAGACGCTAGGCCCACTGCAGGAGAGGATCTGGTTCGAGATCATCTTATGAACCTCAACGTGCACAAGTCCATAGGACCTGATGAAATCCATCCACGGGTCCTGAAGGAGCTGGCGAATGAAGTTGCTAAGCCACT
>JBCJKH010016814.1:15734-26391 GCA_039877255.1 Loriculus beryllinus
CTCTTTGGTCAGTTTGGGTCAGGTGTCCTGTCCCTGCTTCCTCCTGGCCTCCCCTCCTCCCCGGCAGAGCATGAGGCTCACAAAGACCTTGGTCAGTCTAAACATTTCAGCAATAACTAAAAACATTGCTCTTATCAGTCCTGTTCCCAAGCCGAAACTCAAAAACACAGTGCTTGCACCAGCTACTAAGAAGAAGCAAAAATGACTGCCACTGCTGAACCCAGGACAAGCAGTTTTAAAAGAGGGGATTGATGTGGTGTTCTCCATTGCATTTTGTGAGCTTCAAAGGCTACGGCCTTTTTGTTGAATGCTGTAACATACTGTTGTTTCCTCTTCCTTTTCCATGGAAATAAGGGCTTGGGGAAGAGAGGTTGGCTTGTGTGTGCCCATAACTCTTTATATATGTGGAATGCAGCTGGGACATGCATCCCGATAGGAAGCACTGCTGGTTCCACTGATGTAGTCTGAGTGACCATAGCTTGGCAGCTCTGTGGCCTCAAGTCTCAGTCTGCTTCAAGACAACAGTAATTGTTCCTATTTCATTACACGTCGCCACCCCCAAATTTAAGTTATTGCCCTGCACTGACTCTTCATGAAGTAGTTCATAGCAGTTCTAATTGTGACATGTAGATCCAGTTATGAAGTAGTAGTAAGATTAATACTTTAGCTCTAATTTGCACAGCTGTAAGTGAAAAGGAGTCTGTGGTGTGTTGATATTTCAGAAACACTTTTCAGTGCAAATATTAATGTTCCTGCCTGGTAATTTCTCTTTAATGGAAAGGAAATTGCAACATTATTTTCTATTTTGAAGGCGAAATATATTCTAAAAGCAGTGGGAGCCTTGTCACTGACTTCAGGAGGGTAAAGATGGCACCTGACCTCAATTATGTTCTTTATGTGGACCATTCCTGCATTTTCTATGTGCAAAAATAAATCTGTGCATACCTTTAGCATAACTTTAGCAGCACTAAGTTGTTTTATTTTTCAAGAAACATTTCAAAATATGCTACTTCAGGTCTAGAATTCAATAGCCGAAGTTTAGTGTTAAGCCAGAATTTTTGACTGAGTTGTATACTTTAGAAAATACACATTTTTGTAAAAGGACACATAGGCATTAATTATGTAATTATTTTTGTTCTCATGTGGGTTGCTGGACTGTTGGAGTTATTTGCAAGATTGCTTGTTTTCTACCCTCTCTTTTCTTTCTGGATTCTTCTGTTTATTTTATCATGATTGTAAAATAGAAGTGTCTGTATATGGTTTATAACAACCAATGTAGTCAAATCCGTAGAACAAAACTATTCAACTGTTCAACTTATTTGAATGATTTTACAGCTGTTTTCTTCTGGCAGAACAGGTTTCATCCCTGGGTGCTGCACAGCAGCGCACTTGTAAGATGGCCAGCATAGCTAGAATTGCAGCACTATCTTGTCTTTGTAACTGTTATTCAAAAGTCGCAGAACTGTCTGAAGTTTTGACACATAAGACTGGCTTTGCTGTTGGCATTTATTCAGGCTGGTGTGCTATAAGTGTTCTTTATTTTTCTGTACCTTAATTGAAAGAGAACAGGGAACACAGTATTCACTGCAACTGCCAGAAGAACACAAGGCTTTAAATGGTCTGCGTAGTAATGCTCTGCTGAGGTAGATGTCAGGTCAGATGCTGCAATAAATGGAACCTCCTGGTACATTTCAAGAGGATGGAATGAGTTGCTGGTGGTATGGTGATGACCAGAGCCTCCCTGCAACTGTGTTTCTGTGCTTTAAAAAGTGCCACTGGAAAATGAAAATGGTTCTCATGACTTCTTTGTTCTCAAATTCTAGTTAGTGCCTCAGCTAAGCTTGGGGGAAAACCCAAACTTTCTGGAATTATATCTTGTCCATTAAGATATTTAATTTCTGTCTGAATATAGTTTTGATTAGTTCCTGAAATTTGATAAAAATCGTTATGTAATAGCTGAAAGTGATCTGTTAATATTTTTTTCCCAATATTTGTCTCAGCGTGTAAATTTGATAGTATGAGTTTAGACCCTGCAATATTTACTGTTGTTAATGTGGCAATTAAAATCTGACACTCAGCAATGTTCATGGCTTTTCTTTAGGGAATCCCAATTTTTAGTGTTTTCAAACTCAAAGCAACCCTCCTCTTTGAGTTGGTTGGTACGCAAGGAAATTAAATAGTATAAATTAAAATGTAAAAACATCATCTTCTGAAATGAATATTGAATCATGAGTCTTTCATTCAGAGATTTATCAACATCACAAGTTTTATTAGTTTTCACAGATTCTCTTCCATGGTTTGGTTAGCAGATCATTCTTGTAAGTGTAGTGACAAGGCAAAATTAGGATACTTTCAAAATGATTAGCATGATGACTGCACAGGATTAGACAGGAATTAAACCAAAAGTGTTGTTGCTTAAGGAATTGTGTGAACGACAGTGATACTTGATTATTTTTTTTTTTGTGTATACTAATAACTCAAATTACTATTTCAACTTCTGTCCAAACACATGCAGTTGTAATACCCTAGAATTCAGGATACAGAAATAGAGTTTTTTGTGGTGTGCTCAGTAAGAAGTGGATTTAGGTGAGATTATGAAGAACAGTATTTCCAGTTGAAACTGTGTGTGTATGGGCTCCAGAATTAATTTGTGTAATACAAAATAGAGGTCAATATTTCCTTTAATAATGTTTGTAAGCAAGTTCTTTGCTGTTCAGCATCAACACGTGAGAAGAAATTTGAATAATGCATTGAAAGGTTGTGAGCAGAATTGTATTTGAATAGCTATGTAACTCTCTTCATAGAGTCTGACTGAGAAACTGCTGAAGAAAGAACAGGACTACACCCAGCTAGAAGAAAAACACAATGAAGTAACTGTGAGTAAGAGGAACGTGCAGGCAAGCTTTCATCAGAAGGACCTGGACTGCCAACAACTTCAGGCAAAGCTGTCTGCAGCTGATGCTTCAATACAGAGATTACAAACAGAGCTAGGTGAGAAGGGGGAAGCAAACCAGAAACTTAAAGAAGAGTTGTCTGAAATAGAGACAAAGTACCAACATCTTAAGGCAGAATGTAAACAGCTCCAGCAGCAGAGGGAAGAAAAAGAGCAGCATGGCCTGCAGCTCCAAAGTGAACTCAGTCAGGTAAGGTTCCTTAAGCCACCTAGACTATCCTATTGGGATATCCATTAGAGGTTTTTAAACTGTGCAAGCGTATTTTTTGTGCTCATGCATTTGCATTTCCTTATTGAAGGGGAGTAACTAACCAATATTTGTATTTGAATAAAGGTAAAGCTAGGTGGTATTTAAATATTCTTCCTAACACTGCAGAGAATGAAGTACTTAGAGAAGTAAAGAAAAGAACTGGCAAAAAAAAAAAAAAAAGGCTGTGATAAGAGTGCAGAAATTCTTTAGTATTTGTTTATCATTATGTCTGGATCTTTTTAGTAGGTCCAAACTTTGGATCTCTTCTTAAAACTATCTTTGAAATTTCAGTATTAAGGTTGAATGAACATAAACTTTGTGGCTTATTTCTCATGTTCGTATTTTACTATTTTTGTATGTGAAAAAAAAAAAAGCTTTAGGTGATCTGAGACAGGTTTTTTTTTCTCTACTCTTTTTCTCTTAAAGTGTTAAATGAACTCTTCTTTAATTCTACAGCTTTTCCCCTGCAGCTTTTCATCTCCCCTTTTTTGGTTGATGCATTGCCTGAAATAAGGGCAGTATTGTCAAATGAGAAAGCAACCCAGAGTACTGAGTTTGCGTGATCAATATTGTAATACACAAATCCTAAGACATCAGCAAGATTATTTATCCTGTTTCAGTAAGGTAGCTGAAGCTATAATGAATTCAGCTTATGAAAAAAACAAATTCAGGTAGATTATCAGAAGTAGTTTCACTTTTAATAGTAATCTTACTGCTCTATGGGAGGTTTGAGAAAAGCAAGTCTTCATTTTGCATTAGAACTGAAAAATGCTTTATTTGCTTTAAAATTGAATAGTGAATACAGTAGAGAATACTTAGTGTGAAAAGCAGGGAAAATGTGAAATCTTTATATTGCTTCCTTTGTGTCTCTGTGCAAACACATTCTCTTTACGTTGCTGATAGCTATGAGAACACCCAAAGCATACATTCCCTCACCATTTATGTGTTCTGCTAAGTCCAATGAGTTATAGAAGCAGGACTTACATATAACATTGAGCATGCTGAAATTTGTGGCTGGTTGATCTCTGTTTTATCTAGTGTCTTGAGGAGTAGTATGTTAGTCTGGAAAAATATTTGTGCATTGGGAATCATGTCTAATCCTAAAATGGTAAAAAACAGTGTTTTTTTTTTTTTCTTAGCATAACTTAATTTTGATCTCTCATGAAAGCTTTGTAATTTTAAAGCAAGTGTTTCTCAATTTTCAAGCCTTTGTCATGTCTGAAATAGATTAAGTTGTAAGCTGTGAGCTTACAGGTTATCCTGGAAGAGCTGTGGCTTGGCAAAACTTCATTCATGTATGTATTACATCCCCAGAACGACTCTCCTTCTCCTGTCAGTCTTCTGTCAGGGCAAGGGGAGATAATTATATTAGTTACCTGCTTAGGAATCTTCACTTGGTAAAATTGCCTTAGTCTGCCTAGACAATATGTATGCAAGCTTCAGAACCATAGCCAAGAGGTTGAGCTGAAATCTGGCTTCAACCTGAGAAAGCATTTTTAGGAAGGATATTTGGGGTGAGAAGATGAAAGAGAAGGAAGATGGATAAAGCATTGCTGTATGATTTCCTATGAGAGGAAATGGAGGCATTACACATTCTCTGGTGATACCATTCGGAAAGAAGACAATCTAAGCAAGAAAACCTGAACAAGCTGCTGGATCTCAGGATGTGTTTTAGAAGTGTAAAAGAATAGTGGAGAAAAAAACCTTATAATACATGCAATAAAATAAAATAAAATAACAGAAATAAAATCCAAGAGAAACCTTCTCTTCATCTCCCTTCACACGAGTGTTCAGTTGCTATTGTCATGAGAAGACTAAATTTCTCGTATTTGTTCACTTCATACTATAATGGAATTTTGTGTTTTATGCATGTTGTCCAATAGCTTATGTTGACACAATGAATGCTGCTTACAAAGGGTAGCTCTAGTCAAATTGCATTTTCAAGGAATCCTTGCCATTTCTCAAAATTCATTTGAACAGATGCAGAATTTGAGTGATGTGAAAGAAGTGATCTTCATAATGGAAGGAAATTTCAATGATAGTGTTGATCCCAGCACAACAATAGGAAGAGGTTAACACAATACAATATGGGCTCCTTCAATCTTGAAGAAATGTTAATTGCTAATAAATACCGTTGTTAGGAAAACTTGAATACTTGATTGTATATTTGAGTCTTAAGTATTTATTTTGTTATTTTCATATTCTGCAACATAGGTTAATGCTGGATTTTATATTCTGTTTACTAAGGTCAGTCTTAAAGTTCTTCAGAAATACTTAACTGTGTCTGTAATAAAAGGGACTTTTGTACAATGTTGCTTGCTGATTTCCCCCTTTCCAGATACTCTCTCCCAGTATCAACCTATCAACCTAGTATCAACCATGAATAGTTATAGTAATTATCTTGCTGCACTCTTTCTTCATTAGATTTTTTCCTTCATCTCTTGTTCATATTTTTAGTGAGGAAGAAGTATTAATACTGTAGTGATTACTGTGGAAAAAGACAAACATTCTGGATCACTGGAGGAGACATTATGGTCTTTTTCCTCACTCTATCCTCCCCCTTCTCCCACCTCCCTCTTAACTGTGCAGTCAGTTAGCAGGCAGCGTCTTGGCCACATGCTAAACAGCTTTTCACTCACAGTTTTTGTGGTTGTGGACATAGAAACAAATTATTTAGCTTGGTTTCCTGAGAAAATAAGGCATAGATATGTTTGTTCCCTGTCCCCATCCCCTGTAACTTTTGCACTGTTTGCTAACTTCAGGCTGATTTTGACAGATGGCCCAAAGGTCTTCAGAGTTAGGTTCTTCCGTGTTAAATGCTTGTGGAAACAGGTAGCTGAGTAAAGGAGAAAGACATATGTTAATGCCTCACCCCTTCAGTGCCTGAGGGGAAGTTTTAATGTTCTCAAAACCGCTGTTCCTTTTTCTGTCCTGCCTAGGCAGCCAGCTGGTCAACAAGTGGTGGCTTGCAGTGAGCAGTAAGATTGTGCAGGCTTTTGCCTAGATATTAGCAGGGATTCGAGGAAAGTGTGAGAAGGGTTTAGCGTTGTTGAAGGGAGGACCTGGAGTTAAAAAGTGAATGATTCAAGGGTCTTGGACATAAATTCATAGGGAAGCAAGATTTACTTACCCTGATACCTGGGGAAACTTCTTGTGCTGCAAGGTCTGATTCATTCTCTGTTTTTGCATTGAGTTAACATGACAATTTAAAAAGTGGTGTAAAAGGGTTTCCAACAAGCCCTATTAGAACTTGGGCAATTCAGAAAAATGACTGAGAAAGTATGGATTTCTTTTCAAATTAACATGGAAATTAAACAAGAAATTAAATAAACCAAAGACAATATATCACAAAACAAGTAACTTGAGAAGTGCTATGTAAGTCAGAAGTTATATTCCACAGGTAAATAGTAACTAGGTTAAATGACACATAATAGAAGTACTAAAGTCTCATGAGTGAGACTTCTTTCTTCTCTATTTTAAATATATGATGAAAAGTGACAGAGCCACTGTTTGTGGGGAAATTGTGAAGTGTGCTGATTAGTTAAGCATGTAATAATGAGGTTATGAATTCCCAACATGCTGACAGAAATTTAGGTGCCTGAAAAAAACATTGCAGAGATGTGTCTATGAGTTTCCCCTTCATCTTCTTTCATTTATTTTTTCCTATGATAACTGAACATATGGAGATTAATTTAAGTGTGGGAGTGACAGTGTGGATGTCTAATTAATTGCCCTAGAAAATAAAAATGTTTCTGCCTTACTCATTGAGGCCATTTGACTGAAGAGAAGCCTTACATTATCAAAATCTGGATGTAATATGCTGTATTTGATGTAAAACTGAACAAAAGGCAAAAGAACTTAGTTATGAGCCTGGATTACTCATTAGCCAAGATTTCAAACTGCAATAGGTAAGCTGTGATGTCACGTATGTGCATCGGTCACTGCTTGTCAGCTACTGAAGAACTCCAAGTATGAATAGGTACAAGTAAAACAGTGAGTCCCCTTTTCTAAGGGGAATATACCCAAAGGATTTTCAAGTTGTTAGGTGGGAAAGGTGTTTCATAGATAAAGCAGTTCCAACCTAGGAGACAGTGCCTCTGAAAAAACATATCCGTAGTATGCAGCAGTTTCTGTCAGATAGATTGCAATGATGATGTAAAAACTCAGTTGTGCCACAGCACCTCATACTATTATACAAGTGCCAGATTATGGATTTCATGAGTAGAAACTGTCCTATAGACAGGACTCTTTAACCACTATATAACTTACTAGTGATAGACTACATAATTTAGCAGTAAAAAGACCACAAAACTTAAGTGCCGTTAAAGAAAGACAACCATCCATCAAAAATAGAAGCTTGAATTCTTCTCCTTTAAAGTGTCTCACTGTTACCCTGCAGAGGCATAGCCCTCTTAGGTTTATACTGGCTATGAAAGACAGTTTATATCCCATTCAAGTCTTCAGAGGCAATACTATTTTTTTTCTCCTGGTTTTTCTTTTCTGTTTCCAAAGGATACCACCTAACAAATCAAATGTTTTGAACCTTGCAAGGCTGATGTCAAACATCCAGAGTTCAGAAGAACATTTAAGTGTGCATTAAATAAGAGGATGAAAGGCTGCAATGAGAAGGCAAATAGTTTCACTCAACAACTAGCAGCAAATCAGTGGGCAAAAACAAAAGGATGTATCATGGAAACCTTTTGTATGGCTAAATAAAATTGTTTAATTGCAAGGTAGTACTATCATTAAATAGGGACTAGCAATTCTATCAAACTGTATTCATAAAAATATATCCCTGTTATTATCTTGTAAAATGAAATTTAATTAGTGAACAATATATGAAAACTAAAGTGTACCAGAGGATAACAAATATCTCTTTGTAGACTAGATTTTATCTTTAAAAATAAGGATTGTAAACTTTATTAAGGAAAATAGGATTTTAAAATTAGAGAACTAACTGATCTTATACATTGCTGATACATATTTTCTTTCACTATATCATCTGTTTCTTGAAGCAATATTAAACCCATTGTTAAGATAAATATTAACCATGGACGAAAGCAAATATCAGAGAAGACAAGAATAAAATATGGATACCTTTCCCCCAGCTGGTCTTTAGACTGTTAGAAGCTTGACTCTGCCATGTTCATTCTGGGTGAATACTGCTTTATTTATTTATCTACTAAACTGGTACTGGCATATAGTGAATTAGTTTTTTCTAAAAGCTGTTGCATTTTCAGTCCATTAGCCCTTTTTAACCACAATAAAAGCACAAAAATGTACACAAACATTATTTTAGCTCATCTGAATCCTCATAAACCTTTGATAATGTCTTCCACAGTTTACACAAATATAACCTTTTACTCCTTCTTGCATTTGATTTTGATAATGTTAATCTTCTTCTTCAGGGAAACTGATTATACTTTAAGCTTTTTTGGTTTTGTAGTCAGATAAATCATAATTAATGCATAGAATACTATGATGGTATAGGAACACTGTAGAAGAATAAAACAAAAGCGCTAAATACTAAAAATTATTTCTTCAAATACATTTAATATATAGTAAAATATAACTATTCTATTATGGTTATAGTAATTAAATAGATCCTGCATTCATCAGCTAAGTGTACATAATTTAGAGATAACAATGGAAAAGCAAGTAAAAAATAGAGAAATAGGCATTATCAGGAAGGAAGAAGTATTGTATAAGCAGCATAGAGAAACCTCATGAGTCACATTTAAAAACAAAATGAACCAAAAAATAACTGGTGTGACTAAGGCCAAGCGGAAACAGACCATGCCATTGATGTTTATATAGATAATGGTATAAAAATACAATACCTTAAGCACTGAAAAACATATCTTTAGAACATAATTTAGGTAGATTTGAATTTATTACACCTCTTATTTCACTGGTGGTTCAAAATATAGATTAAAGGAACTGAAATACAGGTGAATGCATTTTATATGATTAACTATTTGCATTTTTTCTGCACAGTTTTTAATTGTTGTAGATTGACAGAGTACCTCGAAAGACAGCACAGAAAAATAGGAAATGGCTAGATTACACCAGTCCATGAATGAATAGCTAAGATACAATGATTCTGACACTTATCCTTGAGATCCATTATCCCTCTAATTTCTCCTTACTCTGAAGAATTAAGAAACATCTTTCTACTATAATAGGCCAACATATACAAAGTGGTAGCTGACTTGGGGTGTGCAGAACCAGGGCTTCATTGATTTATTTTCTTCTTCCCTCCCTCCTACTACCTCTTGAAAGAGTTGAACTCTCGGCAAAGTCGTTCATCCTTTCCTCACAGTGGGCCACAGATAAAAACTAGGAAAAGTTGAACAACAAAATAAATTGGACCTGCCCAGTGATTTCTATTTTTAAAATACTTGCTGATACTTGTAACCCTACTGAAAATGACACACGCGAGGAGGCTTCAGATCAGATACTTCTCAATGTATTTCAGGAGTGCAATAAAGTTGAAATACATTAAGAAAAAAAAAAAACATTCCTTTTTCTCATAACACTGGAAAATAAGAGCACATGTTTAAACTTTCAGAGGAACAGACCAGAGTTCTAGCAAGTGCTTTTTAATATTGCAAATGGAAAACAATTACTATTCTGAGAGAGATACAGAAGCTCTCTGATACAACGCAAGCAATATATTTTCCTGAGTTCCTTTAGGCAGTTTCTGTCCTAAACCTGCAAAGGCATGCACAAGTCTAACATGATCTACATTCATGTTTCTATTTGGAACTTGCAACAGAATAATAAAAGAAACCTCATCTAATCAGGTATGAGCTATACATTATATTCATCACTTTCTCTCACATCATTATATTTACTTTTGTCAACCATAAAACCAAAAATAAAATAAGAATACATTCCAATGTGCAGAACACATTAAACATGAAAACAAAGGTGTTGTAGTATGTTATTAAAAAGCCCTACCCCTCAACCCCAACCCAAAAAATTTTGAGGGAAGGAAAAAATTATCTGTGTTCTTGCCTACCTCACTATTATGTCAACAGTGAGAAACTCCACACACAAAAGTACTGCAGGATGAAGAGCAACTATGTAGCTTCATGTCTGAATTCCCTGGCACTATGGGTTTAAGAAAGGTACTTTATCTTAGGTTTACTTGTCTATCAATTTAATGCTTCACCTAGTTTTGTATCTAACTTAGGAAAGAGAACAAGATCAGGTAAAAAGAAGAAAGAAGGAAAGAAAGGAAAGAAAGGAGGAAAGAACGGAAAGAAAGGAGGAAAGAAAGAAAAGAAAGGGAAGGGAGGGGAAAGGAAGGGAAGGGAAAGAAAGGAAAGGAAAGAAAAGGAAAAGGAAAAGGAAAAGGAAAAGGAAAAGGAGAAGGAAAAGGAAAAGGAAAAGGAAAAGGAAAAGGAAAAGGAAAAGGAAAAGGAAAAGGAAAAGGAAAAGGAAAAGGA
>JBCJKH010016815.1:0-18657 GCA_039877255.1 Loriculus beryllinus
TATTTTATATTAAGGCCAGATCAATAGAAAAATAAGAAAACTAGGAGAATTTCTGAGTACAATATAAAAGCATCAGTTTTATTCTTAAAATAACAAATCACACTCTCTAATCTTCCTCCTCTGTGCTTTTTAAGATATAAAACTAGTATTACCTTTAATGCTTTACATTAGCTTAGATTTGGGGTGAGTTTTCTTCTTGCTCTTATTTTAGCAGTTCCATCAAATGGTGGACCGTACCCAGGAGATCACACATAATTATGTACAGCTACTGCTACACAGGCTTCATTTGCTCTTCAGCTTACTTTGACGAACAAGATCAGAGTTCTTTCTTTGGCAGGATTTTTTGGTACATGTTGTAAGCAGCCACATCTAGGCAACTTCAACCTGAGAATAAAATCCCAGTCACTGTCAGAGATGAAATATGTTATTATGCTAGTATTGCGTATGAGTATCTATAACTGATTTAAATGATGCCTTTTGCAGACTATTTGAAGCATATTTCAATCTCTATTTATAGCATATAATCAGATGTCTAGCACAATCCTTCCTATATCGACTTTCACACTTTTTCTGGTGCCTCTAAGGCCATTCGTGGAATATAAACAGCATCCAAAATACTCTCCATCAATAAAGCTACTGCCAAGGGGTGTTTATTTTCTATTCAGTAAATAGTGCGTAAATATCTATGCAAAGCTCTCTTCTTTAGAGACCATTTCCCACTCTTAACACATATTCTAAAGTGCAGCATGTATCATCTGACACTTAAGAAAGCAAACAGGCCAAAGCCAGAACTTCCCAAAATGAGAGTCCTTTTAGCCAACAGCACTCAGCTCTCTCAAGATACGAACTCCATTAGTTTACTTGGCCTAATGAGATAACTAAATACATCTAGAAAATTAAAGGTCTAAGACCTGAGACTAGCCTGTCTCATCTTCTGTCTTCCTTCATCAAGACTGGCATAAAAGAATTTTAGCTGCTGAGCAATTGCTCTCTGTTTTTGGAACTCCACATAACACAAGTATCAGACAAATGACAGGCTGACACAAGTCTAACAGTGATTTCTATTCATCACATATATGCAAAAAGCACTTAAGTGTTCTTAATCAATGGCTCTCCTTTCTTCTCAGCATTAATGTTTGCTTCTGGATCCTCCCTTTGTCAAAGGGGCCTGGGTCGGCTCAAGTGTGCAACAGGACTAGAAGGCAGTGGGATAGGAGGGGCATGGACTAACACATGGTTCATGGTGGCTGAACCATCAGCAGTAGTGATGAGCTATCCCACTGTCCAGCTCCTAAGGAATCAGGCCACTTACAACCTCTGATTTATTATGAAGAGTCTTGGCATTAATATTTTCTATTTAAATCAGTGAAGCAGAACTTTCCAGCTTCCTTGTTTGGTGGTGGTTAATGTTAAACTGATACACAGCTTCCTGAGGAGGACTGGTAGCTCCAAATCTTAGTTTTAGCACCCTTTATTTTATGAAAGAATACAAAATTGTAAAGGAGTACCTGCTATACGTGAATATACATCACTTTACATCAGCATGGACTAATATTTCTCAATACGTTCCTATACAATGATACTTTTTTTTATTCAAAAGATGGCTGCAACAGTCACAGAATCACCTAGAAAGATGGTAATACATTCAGCAGAGGAAGATCACAAACCTGCTGCTTATGCCTTGCTCTTGCTTTGAGCAGCAGAAGCTCCTCTGCCTTCCTGCCCCAGGAATTTGCCAGGTTTATGACTACAGCTTGTCAAAGTCAAATAGCAGACAATGGAGGAACCTTCACAAAAGGATAACAACATGACATTTCAAATAATGAGAGCAGCCTGACCAACACTGACTTTCTGCCTAAGCTTTTACTACTCAGTTGCTAGAAATGAAGACAGGGAACATCCTTGGTGGCCCTTCTACCAGTAACTGCATGTGTATGACTCGGGCTTTATCAAATACTAAACTAAAATTCTACTAAACTAAACTGAAAAGCTGTAGCTCCTACTGAAGACTCATGCTAACCTCATCAAAGACACTTTTTGACCTCATCCTGAATACATACATTCTGCACTTCCAATGCACTTTACAATATTTGAAATTGCAAACTGCATTATTAAAAATTTAAAAAACCAAAGCCTAACTTCCTTTGTAATCTGAGATTCTGTTTTCATATAGTAGAAGCAGATGTGCAAATGTTTGTTTACACAGTTCTTGATAGTAAGCATTTGCCAGCAGATGCATGAAATTAATTTCTGCCCTAGTATTAAAAATCATTTCCTTGATTTAAATGTCTCTGATAAAGAAACAGTATCATAAAGTGGTTTAGCTGATGAAGCAGCACAAATAGAAACAATAGTTGCTATTTTAGAATTGCTATTTCTATTTGCTTAGATTGCACAGTGTGTCTTTCAGGAAAACAAATAATTATTTGTCAAGTCTTTCATCCAAACATTTTCCTTTTGAATGTGTTTCCAAAAGCAACATAGGAGAACATTCATTTTTAACTGGAAAACTAATTTTAGCATCAGGCTGAAATTTCTGTAGGTTTCATGCAACCAAAAGCAAGCATCGAATTTCATATTTCTGCCCCCCCTCCTCATTTATCAATTTATAATTGTGTCATTGAAGAAAAACATTATGATATAACTAGTGTATTTTTATTTTGGTCTCAAATGTGTTCACAAGAAGCATTTGTGGCAGACAGAGATCAAGTAAGGAAAGGGACTTGTTACAGAAGCAAAGCTTCCCTTAGACTCCTTGTTGGTTTGTGGAGTTTTCATGTTTACAGAAGGCTTTCAGAGAATTTCTGATGTATCCAGCCATGCAGACATATGTGGAAAAGAAGACATCGCAATTTAGACCCTGCCTGTACTTCAGGGATTACCAATACTTGAACCAACAGCTTCTATGTGTCTTAATAAAGGTCTAACTGCTAGCATGGTTTTACCTATTATAAATACATTGTTTTAAGCTGAACTGCCTCAACAAGAGAAAGTGGAGGAAAAAAAAAAAGAAGCGGATTTGCATTTTCCCATCTAATGCACTCATCCAGTCTATAGATTGGTCCTAGACATGAGAAGGTAGCTTTCACACAGCCACCAGCCCAGTAAAATCCCACAGTAGCTATTCAGAAAGCAGGAAGGGAACACCAGGTATAACATTTAATGGCTTAAGCATGGACTAGGATAGGTATCAAAAAATTCTCTGTAATATCTAGAATAAGGGAAACTAAATTTGGTTCATTTCATTATTAAAAGAGTGTCATAATTTTACTACTACAAATTAATTAAATAGTTTGCTTTATGCAACAACCCTTTAACCCTCAGTAAGGCATTATTTCATAATTGGCTTGATAAGAAAGAATTGCAGAACTGGAGCAAACAGCATAATGGCCAAAATGATAGTCTAAACTACACTGTTGAATTTGTTACTTTGTATTTACTTTTGCAAGGCCTACACATCTATATTTGGGCATACGCATCCTATTCCTGTTATAGTCGCATTTCTCTTTCACATGAAATTTATAGTTAATTTATTTGCTTAATTTCAGACAATGTAACATTAAACAATCAGTCAAAAGAATGTTCCATCCGTCTGTGAAAGTGTCAGCGATAAATCTGAAGATTATAACTAATCTGCACAAAAGTTAATGAAATTCATGTATAATGCTGTGTCACTTAGGATCTATTGAATCATCATAATATGCGACCGGTTTAATATAGACTGATGCTCCTGAGTGCCTCAGTGCTTCACCATGCCCTGTAGTGCCTTGAGTGGAAGAAAGCTTATCTAGGAAAAAAAAAAACCAAACAAGTATAATTTGACTTTGTCCTGTGTTTTGCAGCTCTTCGAAGTCATAATACTTTGTTAGATTTCAGCTTAATACTAGCACTGCAGGGTTATATAAATACAATAATAAAAGCATAGACACATAGAGCTCCTTTAATGGAAAAAAATCATGCTGCTTTACAAACATTAATTAAGTTTCAAACCACACCACTTTACACTTGAAGACTTTTTATCTGTGTACTGCTTCTACTTGCTCAGGCACTAATAGGCTGTGGCAGGGTCACCAAGGAAACTGTCCTATGGTGGCACAGCAGATAAATACATATTCATCTAAAACTGTCAGCACAGTTTCATGCTGACAATATCACTCTTCCAGGCAAATGACCTGGGAGGGCAGCAGTTCTGCAACCCAGGCTACTACTGAGCACATACTATGATATGTCTTAGTAGCAGCACTCATTTGAGTTCCCTCCTGACCCCAACCCTACAAACACATTTTAAAAATGTCCTCAATTAGTGATCAGATTTACAGCTCCTGTGAGTCACAGAGAAAGGGATGAAATAACGACCAACACCATTACTGCCACTCTGCTCAGGTCCACTCTGCAATCTCCCATTGTCTCTGATGGCACTCTGAAGAGAAACGGTGAACTTGTGAGCGTGGCCCTTGCCAAAGTGGATCCCCCAACAGCTCCTGGAGTCTCAGAGGGCTGGCCACACTCAGCACTCCTCTGACAAACCATCTTGATGGATACAGGAATACGAACACGTAAACATGTCTTGGGGGAGTGGTTTTGGATATTTAATGGGAAATATTAACTTAACTGACCTCAGGAATGTCAGTGAAGCATCTGATTAAAAGGCTATGGAGGTGCCCTGCTGCCCTGCCTCAGGCTTACTGACTGATCAGCTGACCCTGATCCTTGTAATAATGGGTACAGGAAAAGCTGACACGAGGTCTGTTGTAAACACATCAGAAAATTACTTCACTCCTAAATTTTATTTCAGGTGAATCTCTCTGGTGCTTAGCAACAACTTATATTTAAATTCTGTGTTAAAATACAGTGTTAATTAAGCAATTAAGGATGGCAAGGCTTATTTTATGGCATCATTTACCCATAGTTAGATAGTGCTGTAAGGTTAACTGCATGAGGCATGTTTTATGGCTTTCTGAAATGCTGTCTTCCTTTTCTTATTGCTTTCAAAAGAGATTATAATGAATTCTACTTTATGTATTTTAAATTATTTTTTTGATAACAAAGTGGTCTTGTTATTTGCCGCATTACCATAAGACGTTGTCAGCTACAGTTTAGCTACAGACAGAAGGCATACTTGCACAGTATATTAAATGAAAGCACACTAGATAAAAAAAACCAGCAATCTAGAGAAAACAGCAGCAACATTCATTACAAATTTAGATGTATAAAGGATCTAGCCTACATAAAATAGTGCACTACAACCTACAGCTTGGAAGTACTGGCAGCAGATACAGGCATTGTTTATGAGGCCAGTAGGGTACAGAGACATTAGGTAAGACATATGGATCAAAATGACAGACTTTAGTCAGAAAACACCCATTTCAGGAATGGCCTGACCAAATCAGTAGTGGTATTTCTCATTATGAGCTGTTTTCTACTGAAGAAGCAAACAAAGCTCTTCAATAGAATGAAATTAATTTTGTGCAAAAGCACATGAAGGCTTGGTTCCTAGTCAATCCCCAATCCAATCTAAACTGTGCAATGAACTTCCCTTAAAATTTTTTATAAGACCAAAGTATTCTTCTGAAAATAATATTCTTCTTAATAAAAAGATGATTCACTTTATTTGGTGTGCCTGTATGTGGCTATGATTAATACATTACATATGTATAATTCATCAGAATGTATTTGGATTAGCATGCATATCTACAAATATTGCTAGTATTTTTAAATTCTCCTGTGATGCATTTTAATCAAAGCAGAACAAATGCCACCAATACCCACCACACACACTACCATAACACCTAAACTCACTTTCCTCTTCTGAAACCACATAAAGAAAGAACAGACCGCAGAAATGACAATGTGTTAGTCCTGAAAACAAGTGCCTGGTGCAGTTGTACACAGAGGGCAGGACACATGACACTCTCCCACGGGAAATACAGGCTCCCACCGGACATTGGCATGGACTGAAATGAAGAATGAGAAGAACAAAGGAGTCAAAGAATTACCTGCATAGACAAATTCAAGATTATCACAGGATTAATTTTTGCTTTGTAACTCTTAACTGGAATGTGTATTGGGTGCATATACCCCAATGGTCCACATGACCAACAGGGAATCATATTAATGTATCAAGTCTTGCAGATTGTTTTAGCTCAAAACAGTGCCTGTCTCTAACTCCAGGGACGATTATCTCAGTCTGTGACTGTGGCTTCCAGGTGCTATCTGAGCAGAAGAAACACTATAGTAGTAGTATCACTCATAATGACACCTCCAAGCCTAGTGTGCCATGGGCAGAGCAATTGTGAGAGACTAGCAAATGGATTTACTAAATATTAACACAGAGATACAAGGCAGAGGAATAAATAGCTGCAAAGGGCTGTAATGATCAAGAATCTGTAAGAGACAATCAGAAGGTTTTCAGCAAGTGTTAATTAGTAACAAGCTATAGCTGAAGATTCCCATCAATCTCAGGAGGCCCAGGAAGCCCTTTCCTTCATTTACTGTTCCTGCTTTCCTAATTCAGATACTGCCGGACAGCATCAGTACACGTGTGCAGAGGCAGATGCACTGGGAAGGCACTCACTCAGAATCAGGTGATATGGGTGTTCAGCCTTCATTTAGACAGGGCCCTAGGCAGACATAACTATTTGTGATAGCTTACTAAAAAGACTACATGTATACCTATTGCATTCCAGCTCCCTTTCCATTATCTTCATATGAAGTACTGCTACAGGAGTGGGCTTAGAAAAAGCTTTCGTTTGTTTCAGAAAGTGACGTCAATGTCACATTTAAGTAATCAGTAAGTTATAATCAGTAACTGATATTTAAAGTTAATTGAGCATTCCTCCAGAATTGCTGGTGTATTGTACCATATCAGATGTAAGGTCACTATAAATTTGATTAGTAAATACTTGTTCAGTGGAAATCACCAAATGAAAAAACATAAAAGAACTGATAAACACTGGATAAAAAAAACAAGCAAACAAAAACCCAAAAAACCAACCCCAGAAAATAAAACCAAACCCCCAAAACCCAAGATCATAACTTTTAAGATATTTATACATGAAAAGGCAGTTTTGACTTAAATAGACTTTTGGACCTATAAGCAAAATTTTAAGCTTATTCATGTCATCAGTTGTAATAGACTAAAATCCAAGAAAAATTTCAAAGATTGTTCAGGAAAATGCTCAAACAAATTTTCTTCTGAAGCTGGAGTACCAGTGATCTTGTAACAAATCTTGAAGCATAACATGCATCTATTTAAATCTCACCATAGCAGAATGAGTCTTTGCAACAGACACCTTATTCCATAATGATACATCAGTAATTTCTGGAAACAAGTAAGATGGGTACACAGATTTTACATCAAGCTTTTTACCAATCACAGAATTGTCTGCTTCTGCTGCATTTGCCTTCTGTCTGCAAAATATAGGGAAATCCCCTACTGAAAACTTTAGATCTCTTTCCCTTTCTAGTTCTCTAGCAGATATCCTGCATTTCCCTTTAAACTGTTAAATTTGCAGTAAATGCAATTTCTCAGCTGACACCTCTGTGGTTTCAGAGTGACTGTACAAGGTTTGATCCCCTTAGATTTTTTGCAACAAATGTAAAATTTTAAAGTGTGTTGACATTGGGTAAACCTTAGCACACCAGGCTTTTGCAAGCAGTAGTGACGTAGGGCAATAACAGTGAGGCACATACTTTCATATTTGAGGTAGACTGTTGAAAAATGTGTCAATTTAGCTTGCATGGACTCCTAAAATATGGCATAAATAAAATTTAGCCATAGTATCTAAGAACATACACCTAATATTATATAAATAAAAAGCACAGGAATTGAGCACTTCTCAGGAAAGCTGCCATTTCTTCTGTGCTTGTGCTAATCAACTAGTTCTCACCTAAACCAAGGCTCAACCTGATTCCCACTCTGTTCCATATGTATGAAGGTGACAACATACTGTCCTCTTGGGATCAACAGCCTAAATTCCCTTTTTCAGGCTATTTTTTTTCTAACTGACGTGGGTTGTACTCACATGGTGCGGGCACTGCCATAGCTTGCGTGCAAAGCCCACAGGTACTCCCCAGTAGCAATTTCCAACAAACTCGAGTGTGAATCAAGCCACATTAGCTCATTGCTCCCTTTTTCCTTAGAAAAATTACACTTTCTGACACAAGGATGTTAACAGTGAATAAAGAATTATGAGGTACCAATGCATCTTTTCGGAAGCACAAAAAAAAAACCCAAACCTTCAGCAGATGCCATTGCTGCTCATATAGCACCAAACTTTTCAGCTTTTTCTCTTCTGGCTTCTTGTAAATGCAATCAAAGGATTAGTAATTCATCCATATGACCTGTATATCCTCTACAGACCTTTACCTAACCTATTCTGTACCTAACTTTTTAGTTAGCTGACCAAAAAGAAGGTCCCTAAATTAAACAGAATAGTCTCTTAGAAGCACTTAAGAGAGGTAAGACTCATTTTCCCCTACTTGTGCACGAGTTTATAGCCATTGGCCATGGACACTGCATGAAGCCAAGATAAATGTAATCCAGGTGACAGACTACAGATCTTAGTCAAAAGAGGACAGAATATTACCATACTCTCCTCTCCCCTGCTTTCTCCTCCCCTCATGTAACCTCACAAAGATTTGAGAGAAAAATCAAAGGCCTTAATTTTAATATCCTTCAGCTCCCTGGTCCCATAGTATATCATGAACAGCTTGCATATAGGTAGTTTCTCAACAGCTCCACTGCTCAACTGAACAGCTTCCATTTAAATCTGAATAGGAGTAAGACCTGCAATGACTTCTGGAGCAATTTTTTCTTCCATTTTACTGAATTCAGAGCAGTGGATTTCTTTTTTAACCTCCATGAAGTAACCTCCTCTAGCAAATGAATGTTCAAAGCTATTATAGAGTAAAAAGAAAAAGGGCAGACCATCAGCTTGTAATGACTCTTTATAAAAAGCCTTGTTTCCCATTTTTCCATATGAACTGCATTGGGGCTTTCATGGCGGTAATACTTACCTCTTGGGAAAAGGGTTAGTGGTTAATTTTCAAACTGTCCAGCACTGCAGCACTAAGTCTTAACTTAAAACATACCAACTTCATGTTGGATTTTACAGAAATTTCAGCAGTTATCATTACCATTACTACAGTAGATTACATAATCCTGATCATCGTTATAAAAGGCACTACTCATACATGTAAGAAAAGTAAGGATCTTCCCCAAACACACACACCCAATCTTGAAAATGATCCATTAGTAGTTTGGTATCTGAGTAGTTTTGAGAGCCTTCACATTAGTGTGGTGAAAAAGCACATGTAGAAACAAAAACTGACATACACAGTTCATGAAAATTTTCCAGAGTGATCTGAAAATGCATTTAAGCCCACCAACAGCACTGCTTCTGTCCACCACCCTCCTTTCATAAACACCAGCAGATGCACACATAGAAATTGCTTCCATGTACCTGCAACAAAGATGTTGAGTGCCCCAAGAAATGTATGCAGCAACCACATCCCAGCAGTGGAGATATCTAGGCTGGGAGCTAAATTATTCCACTGGGGGGGCATAATAATTCTTGACACTCCTTCCAGAGTTTTACTACAACCAAGCCAGCTATGTAGTTCACACTGCTAAACCCGATGGTGCCAAAGAGACCCTGTTTGCTATCACCAACCTTTAGAAAATCTTACATAGCTGGCTGTTGTGCCAGGTCCCTTACCATAGCAACGGCAACTCCACTTTAACAAAATGGTTTTCTGAACAAATTTTGAATATATACTGAAAACAGCTTTTGTTTTAGGCATGTCAATTCATTAGATGATATCAGAATTCAAAGGTCATGAAGAACAATGTAAATACCATTTGTATGGGTGTTATAGTGTATCGCTGAACAGAAATAAAGGAGTGACCTGGACAAATTTTGGACTGAAGTTCACAAAGGGACAAAAGTGTTCTCCCATTTACAATATCAAGTACAAAGAGGTCTTCACACTTCAAAAGAGCAAGATCCATACATTCTTTATATAGCACAAATCAATGCTTCATGACTAGATAATGGTCCAATAACTTTGTCTCCTGAAGGACTGCCGAGGATTAAATAGATACAATTAAGTGAAAAAATATAAGTACTTACAGGAAGAGTTTAAAATGGATTAAATCATAAACTGCACATAATGGCCAGTGAAATACTCTATGCAGAGCAACTGAGGTCACATTACCTACAGTAGATTTCCAAGAAAAAAGCTAGTCAGTAAAAGCACTAAATTAAATTTATAGGAAGATAAACCACCACACAGTCACTCTGATACTTCAAAAGTCAGAAAAATCAAACAAAACTATTGCATTTCAGAGCAGTAACTCTCAACACCAACTAGAAGATATACCAAATCCAAAGCTAATAGTTTTTTCCTGTAAATCAACGCACAGAGAGGACCTTTTTGCATAGGCTTCAGCACCAAAACCACCTTGGCTGTAACCTCGATGTCCTTGAAAAAACCAGCTTTGTGGTAAACGGGTAGTAATATATACAGGAGGCAAGCCAGACTGCATATATTCTCAACACAGATATAAACAGGAACCACCTTTTTTAGGAGTGCACCATCTGCACAGGTGTCAGGGCACAGTGCGGCTGAATTGCCCAACTCACAGGCTGCTGTTGGGAGAGGTGGAACTTTTGGTGGAGGCTGATTCTTGCGGTCTGTTAGCCACCTGTGTAACAATGAGCATAAAACAGGGTCTGCTGCTAAGCTGCAGGCTGCAGAAAGAGCAGGAGCACACTTGCTCATTCCCCCTCCCTGCTGCTCAGTCTGAGTATTAGTCACTGCCACCGAGACACCACTCTGTCAATATTTACAGTAATAAATTAAAGCCTATTAAAACCAGAAACTGACTTTTCTGTAGCACAAGATTTAATGTCCTGTGCCCTCCTCTGCTTGAGAGTTGGGTTTGCTTGACTGAAATAACGTATTTGTAAAACTTGAGCATACAGCTTCTTTAAATACTAAGCAGGCACTACTGAATACCTTAGACTTCCAACTCTCTCCGCATATGCATCTTGATTATACACATTGTGTATGACCAAGGCTGCCTCAATTCAAAGAGGACAAGAATGAACAATGAAACAGCATAGTTATAATAATAACAACTACAATTTTAAAATGCTACAAGCTATTTAAGGGGTGAGGAATTTTGCAGAAACAAATAAGGCATGAGTATTCTTATTAGATAAAATATCATTGGACTATGTTAAAGATGACTGGTTTTTTTCCTCTGGTACTAAAGAGAGGAAAAACCTGATTAATTTCGGTAATTCTGAGCTTCGCATTTACAAAGTAAAATTGCTCAGATAAAACAGATTGATTAGACTTCTCTGATCGAATCCATCTTCATTGTAACCCAAAGAAAAAGCAAATAAAATTACTACAGGATTAGCTTCAGCTCATGCAACATAAACTTTTCTTCCATATTTTAAAATCAAGAGTTTGTTCAACTAGCAAAATGTTTAGAGGAGACAAGGAAGATTCATCTACTGCCACAGTGCTGTCAAGCAAACACAAAGCAAATCATAGGCTGCAGTTACGATAGCTACACCTAAACATGGTAGAATGTTTACATGTGGTTTTTTTAAAATGAAATTTTAGGATGCACAGGCCAGCCTTGCAGTGCACTGCCATGCTGGGACAACGTTCAGGCACTACTCTGAGTCTCCAAATTGCAGTGACACAGCAGGCTGGTGATTGTCTGGTAGTGGGCGCGCAGAGCTCCTCTTTCACACCACCTTCCTGAGAGAATCATTACCTTGATTTTCTTGGGATTTTAATCATATTTACTGTAACTGAGATCACTGTGAAGCAGAGAATGGTGACATCACATGACATACCAGAAAAATGTTGCAAGAAAGTTAAATATTGTTGGTTACTTAATTGTTGCTTTGGCTTCACATTGCCAAAACCTTTCTCCAGGTGTTTTCCACATATGTTGAAAATATGTGAATTATTCTAGAGCTACAAGAAAATTTCAGGTGTTATTTTTATTATTCATGATCTGTTTATGTCATCTTTGTATATGATATTACATTCTTTTAAAGACCTGTCTTGAATCTCAAATGTTAAACCAAATGTTACCCATTCAGCTAACAACACACAGCTGACTGGGAAATCTCTGATATAATGTAAATGAGGTCAGATGGGACAGCAATACAGAACTAAAAAAAGAAAAAAAAAAGATGAAGAAAAGGACAGCGCACTGCCATCTGTTTGCAATTGTATTAATAAAAACAAACCTTTGAAGAACCCACACAAATAAAAAAGTCTTCTATTATAAGAATGAAAACGTTTTTTTCAAATTAACCTCTCAAATTGAAGCAGTAATTAAACATTGATATGCATGTAAAGACTCTCTAGATTGTGTCAGAATTTTTAATGTTGCATGTTTAATGTGTTAGAAGACAATTAAAATTGATTTTAGGATATGTATCACCCCTAGTAAGCATAAGCTGAATAATTCCTCATTCTCTAGCAATGGCTGGGAAATGTCTCTTCATAAAGTTTGCAAAACGACATTGAATTTCATTCCTAACTGAGGCTTTTACAGAAAAAAACACTCACTCAAGAAGAGCCCTCATGAACCGTCGTCTTAACTTCCACTGGATTCCACCCAAATGCGTGCTCAAAAATAACTGTATTTTCAGGCTTTAGATATCTGGGGTGCTTAAGGAAATGATAAATAAACAGTGACAGGAGAAACCACTCCATTTACACCATAGGTTTTTTTTTTTTTTTTTTTGGCACAGCAGAATGAAATAAATAAATAAAAACTGGAAATTGAACCACAACAAATCTTACAACACTCCCTCCATAAATTACTTCATTCTGATATAAAAGCAGTACAAGCCTGGAGTTGCTAACGGTTATGCTTTCTGGTTTCCAGCTTCAGCTATACTTCAGCAATCACGCAACCATTTGCTCTTCTCATGAAGCAGTTGAACTAGCCTGTAATCACAGGCAGGCAATTTTCCATCAGATATAATGTTCCTACTACAACCATTTGAAATTGTGGCTTTACCTACAAGAACAGCTAAAAAAGTATCAGAACAGATGCAAAAAATTAAATAGTTTTCTGAATACCTGGTGATATGTTCCCTCTTTGCTGCAGGTATTTCAGCTAGACATACAATTCAACACTTCTAGGCTGGCACTTCTGGACTGAAATTATTATTACACAGCAGTAAAATCCTTTTCTGTAACTGCTTTTGGTAAATCTGTCATTATTTCCTGAGTTTCTCTGTCTATTTACAAATATAAACCATCATATATTTCAGCAAGATTTTGCCCAAAATGCACATATTCATCTATTCTTTTTCTTTTGAGGAATAAACTAGCTTTCTTCGGAAAAATTACTGGAAGGAAAATCAACGGCTTACACTCAGCTCTTGGGTTTCTTTTGCCCAAAATGTCAGAACAATCTGTCAGTTATTTTATTTTCTAATCCAGAAAGTAGAATATGATACAACTTAGTTTTTTAAATTTCCTTGAAAAAACCTTTATTTTCCTTTATGTTTTCCTTTCTTCCCAAACTGCTACTAATTCATCCCCTACAAGTTTTATTCCCTGTTCTTTTCACTGGAGATGTCACCAACTAGGCAGCTATAGCACTTTCTCCAGCCAGGGATACACACAACTTGGAAGGCTTCTGTCATCACTTGTCATTTGCATCTGGTCTTACTGCTGGCCAAAAGCTCCCCTGCCTGTGTATAAAATCTCTGCTTTGTCCAGCTTAGTAACTGTGGTTGCAGCACATTGATATAAGCTGGAAAAACAGAGCTCAGCAACATGCTACATTAGTTTGCACTGAGTTACCTTAACTTGTTTTTAAGCTCCCTTTAGGGGCTGATCCAATTTCTTTGCAAGCCAGTATATGACTAGCTAATGAATTAATTTTTCAGTCACAGTATATATATTTCAATTGCCATTTAGGGCAAATTGTTTCAAGACAACAGCAGTGCCTGAAGCCTCTTTTCAAAACAGAGAGAACCAGATCTCATGTGACATAAATGAAGTTTACACTAGCAAAATATGAAGTTTTATATTTTGGGGTTTATACTCTCATTCCTCTTTTCTAATTAAGAGTAAACAGGGTTATGAAAAAGAAAGAGAAAAACATTACTTGAATTTTGACAGTTACAAGTGAAAACAAAGAACTTCCAGTGTCTAAACATTTAGAGTATCATCGTCTTTAAAGACAATTTCATTTCAGGACAGAAGAGACAGTGATTCATGGTGCATAAAATATACTTAGAAGCAAGATCAAAGACTGTTATTCACTGTATGGGACAGAAAGGAAAAAGACCATATGACTATTAGAGATGATAGATAACAGAAGGTCCAAACTTTAAGAATTAGAATTATAACATTTTTACTGGGAAAAAAACTGTTCAGGACAGAACACTTTAGGTCATTTACCATGAAGAAACTGGTTTCATTTCATCCTTAGTTTTGGATATACAGCATAACATTTGTGATCAGCAGATTGGAGCCATTGTTCTGAGAAATGCTATAATGACATACTGACATTTAATTTCTCGCAAATTTCAACACTAATTTTTATCCAAACCATCTGATCTAAAAATCCCTATGAAAGAAAAGCATTCACTAATCAAGATTTATTTATTTTTTTAAAATCTTTCTTGGCTTTTTCTTAAAAAGTCACAACTGATCAGCATTTAAATATGGAACAGATTTCTGAAGATTTTTTCATGTACCCAGAAAAAGCCTTTGGCTATTTATCTAAATCAGATCTATCTAAAATCCTCTTTGATGTCAATCCTATAGTTAGTTCCACTCTAAGTTAACTTCAGATAGCAGGGCAGCTCCTCAATTCTCCTTTTATACACAACAGAATTCAAGTAAGTTTGAATAACTGTTAGAAAATACATGACAAAGGACAGTGTGCCACTTCACCCTCCCTTGATTGGCTTCCAGCTACGAGAACAGGTGTAAAAAGCACTGAGATGTATTTGGGAAGACAGGGATAAAGCTCTTCAGCCCAGATGAAGCTCCCAATTATCAGACAGCAAAACACAATGACAACAGTGGTTTTTGCAAGTATTTTGCAAGAAGTTAATAACATGGTAAAAACTAAACATGACAATAACAGGATTGGGCAAAATATTTTAATCCCGCTTCCAAAAGGAATCAGGGAGAGGAAGTATTAAATGACATTTAGTTCGTGTTTTGTGGTTGTTTTGGTTTTGGGCTTTTTTTTACTGGAAAAAGTCTGATTTCAACAGGAAGAGATTTAACTTTTTATTGAAAAGCAGATTTCAGGGTTCAGTTTTTATGAAAAGATGCTCATTTCCATAGAGAATAAAATCCAGAGCATTGTCAACTACTCGACAGAAACACCCACAGATGATATTTGTTATTATGTTTCTGCTCAATACAATGGTTTCATGAAGTTTTTATTTCACCTCTCACTATGACCTTCATTCTTGCATTTCACACTAATGACAAGCAATCTTTTCTTCTCATGTGTATAAAGCACACTGGTTTTATATTGACTTTTAATGAGGTTAACAAATACAAGATTTATTTTAATTTATTGTTCATACCATTTGTTGTCTGCTTAATATGAGACATAATTTTTTCATTCAGATCTGATCTGTGTCTTTATTTGGTTGAAACTAATTCCATTCTTGATAACGGTAAATCTAATTCTGCCCGGATATTGCTGAATGCTTGATGAGTTATGCAAGGAGATAATAAAGCTTCAGAAGACTTCAGAAAATTCTGGTTAAGCTATTCAAACTGAAAGCCAACTCTTCCAGTCAGCACTGAATTTGGCACTCTATGTAGGACACAATTATAAAAAGATCTGCATGAGTCACAGACCTTGAGTCGCAGCCCTTTCAACTAGGGACATATCAGGGGTTAAATATGACTTAGTTAAGATCTGTGACAGCTTTCTTACCTAATTGAGTACGCTGAGATTTTTAGCCAGAATTGGTATGCCATGGTCTCACCTGTGATTGGAGCATAGTAATTGAAAAAAATAAAAGAAATAAAAATAGAAAAATGGTTATATGAAGGAAGAGTAGTGATATGAAACGCAATCCTTGCTTTATCAAGACTCCATAATTGATTTCCTTTGCAATTTTATTTCAATGTTCGTAACATGTAGGGTAGGACAGCAAAGCCAACTAGATTAAAATATAAGACTACAGAAATGTATAAATTGGAAAAGCATACATAAAGTATGACACCATGCTATGAGTGGAGATGGTAAAGTGCTAGGAAATATTACAAAATTAGTACCTTCTTGGCTCCAACTTCATAAAAACATAGTAGGCACAAGAACCTATGCCATTCTCATAAAACTAATCGTACACAGTTATGTATTGACCCTTAGGTTCATCGTGGAAGATAGGAGTAAATGTCATGCAAAGCTATCCTTAAAATTTCATCTAGATGTCTTGATTCATAGCAGGAAATTGTGCTAATAAGTTACAAAGGTTCTGTAATTCATTATGTTGTCATTATCTTTTGTAATCTTCCTGTAATTAGGTATCAGTGGGTTTCCTTAGAGAACATATGATTGAGCCTTAAATTACAGAATACTCTCAGCAGCATATGACTGAAACAACTGGAACATTTACTGTAGTGTTTCTCAAGTGTATATTTAATACATGGAGTGTTTTCTTGTACGTGCAAGCCAGTCTGCCAGGGAATGTGCTCATTACTGCATGTGCGCTTAATGTCTGACAGGTCTACAGTTATTAATAATGAGCTGGATCTCCTCATTTCATAAACTTGCATAAGCAACCGATTTTAGTTTGTGATCAGGGATTGGGGGGAGTTCAGAGCAATACTGTAGTCTCATACTTTATAAAAACTAGTCAATGATACAGCTTAATACATGAATGTATCAGTTTCCGTTGCTCCATGTAAAACAACGGAGCGCAGGAAAATGCAGAAATGTGATACAGCCTAACCAGGTTATATATGGCCTTCTATATATGTATTTTTATATACAGTATATATATACTCTCTCTATATATATAGAATATAGCGCTGCAAATCTCACCATCCACTGTAATGTAGAAATTTGTCACCTAAGGCTCCACTAAACAAAACCAGGAACCACCATTCTCTCCATGCTCTCTGTAGCTACTTCAAAAGGTCATCCCACCGGCCAAGAGCTACCGACCACTCACCCAGGCTCTGAAGGGCCAAACAAATGTTTTTCTAGCAGAAATTTAAGTGTGTTTAAGAAAACTCACTGTGATATAAACTGTTTTCATAATAATGTTAATGGCATCATTAAAACACTAACAAATATACAGTTACAAGTGCTCAATAAGGGTTTTCAACTGACAATTTACAGGGAGAATTACTATTTTTTTCACAAAGCCCAGTAATATACTAGTAGAAACCTATTAGAGTAAGTACTTATCCCTCAATGAAAAGCGAACAATGAATATCCCCTTATCTCTCTTCTTGTGCAAAGAAAGCCATTAGCTCACAGAACTGAAACAGTGTGAAAGTAATGCATGTTTTTCCCATGCTGCCGGAAGAAATGCTGAAATAATTAACAGCACTGAGAATTCTAATCACCTGCACATTTATTTACTAATTCAATTTCTAGCATGACACTGACATTGTTCTTCCACTTACAGTCAGACCCTTTATCTAGTCTATCTCAAAAGCATAGTTTCCAAACGTCTCATACTTAGTGCCTTATCTTTAGCTTCAGACACTGGTGATAAAGTTTTAAAAATAATTTTAAACATATTTTAAAATTCAAATAAAACTAAGAGATACATCTCATTACCGATGATTGCTATTGACAAAAATAACACTTCTATCTCCAATACAGATAGGGCTCCAATAAGGCTTCTATCTCCAATCTCCATAGCCTGATCCTGAGCCACTGAAATCAAAAAAGGAAATTGCACAAAATCAGACTCCTACTCACGAAATGAGAGCTCCCAATAGCTGTGATAATGATCCCGCAAGACAAATCTAGAAGATTCCATATCTCTGAATTTCAAATAATTTTAACCATTTTCATTACTTACTGATTCTTCTTACCATGAAAGTTACTAAGTTACAAATGCTTCAGTATAACCCTAAAAGTCACCTAGATCTAGATGTTGAAAACCCTGCAGCTCTCCCCATGATTTTGAAAGGTTCTTTGGTTGGTTGGTTTTCAATTTGTTTGTGGGTTTTGTTTTTTGTTTTTGGGGGTTGGGTATCCTGAAGAGATATTTGCATAAAAATACCCCCCCACAACCCACTCCTCCATAAACGTCTTTATAAAAGTTGGGTTCTGAATAATTTGATACAGCAAGTACTTAAAAGAAAGAAAATAAAAAAGAAAAAAAAAGCAAAAGCAGTAGCATAAAGCTATGACAGTTAATTTTAAGCTTTCTTTTCATATGTTCACAAGACTCAAGAGAAGACAGTGGTAGCAAAAGAGCGTATTTGATGAAATACAGGTTAAATGTGATCCTGGCTCACATATGAATCTCTCAGCTTCATTACCAGGAAGCAGAGCTCAGAATTACTTGCATTAACAGGTCTGATCTCCCATGAGTCTCTTGGCATCAGACAAAATGTCTACTCTCCCCCTTTCCCCACAATGTTATGATGTATGTTTAG